>DWCF01000689.1:0-40497 GCA_018230265.1 Delias oraia | reverse complement strand
AAATTGTTTCAAGGGCCCCAATCTTATAAAGACAATTGTTGTCGTTGCCTGTATGGTAGTCGTTATATATCAGGTAAATAATATTCATTCTTATGATTTTGTTTATTTTACTCCAAATATTTAAAAAACTAATATGAAAAAATAAATCCAAATTTATTCTTAATAATTCTATAGTATTCTAAATAATGAAGAAAGATAGTGTAAAATTTTGAAGGAAATTATTTAAAAAATTCTTAAACAAACAAACAAAGAGATCAAGAACAAAATTTCTTAAACAAAGAAGATCTTATTATTTTTTTATTAATTCTTATTTAAAAAAAATAATTTTCATCACTTACGCATATCAGAATTATTATTCTATTTTTGCAATGAAGATTTAAAAATTATTATAAATTAAAAAAATTATTATACTAGGTAAAGGAGCAGGCGGGTTTCCTTTATGCTAAGAGATCATCGCCCATGGACAACCACACAACAATTCGCGCCTAGGTGTTGCCGGCTTTTTATATTTACTCAGTGAAACACATTATAAGTATAACTGTTTCGCGTATTCCGTGAGCCCGTGAAAGAACCAGCCTAGCGCCGACTGTGGCGCAGTAACTGTCCAAGGGTGGTGGTGTTCTCCTAGCATATAAGAGACCCATCAGATCCGTTATCCGCTAGCCCATAAAAACGAGAATAAATTTACAATAAATTACATAATTGTTCAGTAAAGCAACAGTAACTTTCTTGCTATTTACTTCATGTCAGAAATTATTAAATGTTACATACATTGTCTTGTAAATTGTAAAATATTAATTAAAATAAAAAAGTGTCTTAAGATTTATATTTTGTTATTCTTATCCACAGATTATAACTTGCTTATATAAATTGACAAATATCCCTATAACAACACACACACACTTTGACTATAACAAGACAATTGCTTATCCAAGCGTTACCTTCTGCAGGGAACCACCATACAAACATGCTAAGCTTCAGGTAAAATTCTATTTAATACTATATAATATATGGCTTCACGTCAGTTTCATATGAATATTCAATGTCTGTTATCAAGACGCTAATTATTAAACTCATCCCAACCCGTTGGTGTGTAATAGCGTCAGCTATTATCCCTTCCCTTACTCACAAAAGCGGTGAAGGCTTCTTAAGGATCCGTATGATCCAATTGCAGTAGCCAACACAAGAAAAAAAGTCAATAATGACCTCTATGGGAAGTCGTTGTTACACGAAATAACAAAGACGAAAGAACTTGTGAGGTTTTTTTGCAATGTTGAATCATGATTAGGAAAACAATAATGGTATTGTCAGCTATGCTGACATCATACCCATCCAAATATGTCTGAGGCCCTCGTGCCGACATATAATATCGAATAATATCATAAAATATTTATCAAAAACACCGCATTTTTGTTTACTCTTGGCTAATTTATTACGAAATATAAATTGTTTTTGAATTTTTAGACCACTTGGAGGTCAATTGTTTTTTTAAATAATTTTATTATTATAATATACAAGTATTTCTAAGTGTATTTACTTCCAAAATTGATTGTGTTAACATTAGCGAACAATCTAATATTTGTTTTAAACATTGTCTTAGGTTATAATTTTTGGATCATGAAACTAATATCAGTTTTGTTTTATTAAGGAATATGGGCTGTCTTCACATCCTCGCTTCACTTCCACCTGGAGGGAATTCAATTTCTCCGCAATATCTCTTGATGAGTTATGGGACGAGATTACATATAACGCTGACGACTTTTTCGTTCAGTACGGCTTGGATTCCTTGAGAGACAGTAACTATATCTTTTGCTTCACTTAAATATGATTTTAGGTAGTACTCTTTACATAATAGAGAATCTATTAAGTAATGATTATTGGAATCAATTTGGCTCTTTTTCTCATACCTTCTTTCCCTAGATAGTGAAAGAACACAATCTCACATATCTTTTTCGCTTCATCCACTATTACGTTAGTTTAAAATGACAGTTATTGTTATTTCTTATGTTAGGTATAAATCCATCAATTTAATTTATTTTAACTTCATCTGTTTTATTATTATTTATCCATTACTTATTTAACTTTAATCAACTACCCAATATACTATATTTTATCCATTATTACCATTATCATTACTATAATTATCTTATGCATAAAATTCTCATGTTATATTCCCTAACTCTTCCAAAACAAATCGACAAATCTTGTTGAAGTGTTGTGTGCGTATTAGATAAGTTTAAAAATCGGTCAACCCAATTTTTTATATGTAGTTTACCATTGAAAGACACATTCCTAAACTTTCATTCATAGTAGCAATTAAATGACAATACAACGTTTGCCGTTGGGTGAAAATATTTAAACTTAGTTCGAATATATTGTAATTTGTCTTAGATGTGGAGTTGACACCTACTATGGGCTTCGTTTTCGGTCGCTGTTACACGCTTACACCTCGCCGTAAGGATACTCAAGCAACAAAAGCTAGAGGCTACTCCATCACTCTGCAGCACACCAAGGAGGACATCAGTACTACCACCAGCGTTACACCACCCGGCTACCACATTTACGTGCATTACGAAAAGGAGCCTTATACTGGTTAAAATATAACCTTTCTTATCAATTTCTTGTTGTTGGACACAGTGGTTTTACAGAATAACACGGGCGAGAGGCAAGCTTGCGGACTCACCGAGATTTTAGTGTTTTTCGCAACAATTTTGAGAGCCTTGTAGCAAATGCTTTAATGAGTCTACTCTTCTTACAGTTAACATTTCGTTTCTTTATATTTTAACAGAAGTGGAGGTATACAATGGTGGATTGGTCGACTATTTGTACGTGAACACCGGTGAAACACTTGACGTGAAACTCACAGTCAATGAGTATATTATGATCAGCGACGATCTGAGCCCTTGCTCCAGTGGGACTAACTATAGCGCTAACTATGTTAGTACAACATAATATAACTAATAAATTAAGTAACTGTTACAACACTGTAGTTACTAAAAGAATAATTAATTATAGTTATTTAGGTGGGTACTTAATAAGTTTCTACTTCATAGCTTCTGTCCATAAACATGAAGCCATATAGAAATACCATTAAAATGTATGGTAGTTTCGTCTACTAGTCCAGTGTACAAACTAATAAAAGTACAGTGTAAAAACTACTAGTACAAACTTCAGACTTTTACTTAATTTTATTCTTATTATAGTGCACAGAGTTGTATGTATGGCATGAGGTCGGAAAAGAGTCAAATTGCTCTGGACCCTGGATGAACGTACCGCTAAAATATTGCGATAATTTCAACAGTATGAGAACACTGATATCCGCGTATGTGGAGTGAGTATACTATAGTTTTTTTTATTCTATACCGGACAACAGCGCAGGTGGGTCCCCTATATTATGGTAAGAGAACACCGCCGCCCATGAACAACCGTGCCACAGTCTGTAAATTTGTTGTGTTGCCGACTTTGTACGCCGCTTTAGCGGACTCTTTAATAGTCTCCGATATCCTCACTCACTCTGCAAAACAAAGTACAAGTACAATTACACGCTGAGTATCCTGTGAGCACGTGGTATCACTTCGGACGAGCCGACCCAATGAGTGTGTCAGCATAAGTATTAGCATGACCCTTCCTCGGGAGGTATTACTAAATAAACCGTTTTATATCTATGTATTGGATGCCCAATATATATTTAGATATATTTAGATATATATATATATATATATATATATATATTTAATTAGCATAAGAAATATATTTGAACCATTCTCTAAATACCATAGAACGACATCTATTAGAATTGTATGAAACTATTAGAGAATCATGTCTATTCATAACAGCTCATAAGAAGATTCGCAATAAAATAATATTAGAATTATAAATTCAGATAAAAACTATTGTATCTTTGAAAACGTTAAATAAACTACACTTTGGAAAAATTTATTATAAACAAAACAAAGGAAATTTCTAAGCGATTTATTCAAGTACAAAGAAGATTCTTAATAGTATTGCAGATATTAAATATGTAAACTACTTTGTTTTGCTAATCTGAACTGGTACTCTGAATGTTTCGCTGTCTCTACTTGTGGAGTGATAAACAGCCTATTAATCATAAATAAATTCATTTATGATTAATATAAAAATTGAATTAATGTTTAGTACTATACAAATTATTTTTCGATAATTTTAATATCACTTTTTACATAGGTGTGGATATATACTTTATTATATTATCGCACTATTATGTTCTAAAATTCATCTTTAAATCAATTAAAACAATTTAATATTAATTTTACGTCAATTTATGAGCAGATAGTAATATATTTATTTTTTCGATTTAGTAAATATATAAATCACGCCTGCGAGTCTTGCCCGAGAATTTGCCACTCGCTGCTTTACAGTGCATTTGTAGCGGATCGGCAAAAATTTTACACCTGGGATGCAAATACCAATGCTTGGGCTACTTCAAGTGCGGCTGCGGATCTTCAGACACAGGTTAAGATATATATTTATAAATCGAATAGATCTGACTTGGATGTACACTAGATTTGCACTGCTTGTGATTTGTTACTGAGGACAATATAAATCTCTTGTCTGCGGACTGATGCTAAGGAGATATATTTGCCCTGTGAAGATAGTCTTTAGAGTTAAATATATTGATTAGCAAGGGATATTTGAGTTTATAAAAGAGTTTTTTCAACGTAACTGTATTCAAACATTAACAATGTTATAGAAACATTAAAATGTTGAATTTGTTAATATAAGATGAGAAATTAGTATCTATACTAGATTGAAAAAAAAAATAAGTTCTCTAAAAGAACATCTAAAATGATAAGTTCTTTGAAAGTACGTTTATGTATAAATAATTAAAAATTAAAAACTTATGAAAAATTTATTAAAAATTTAAAAAAATAATAATTTTAAAAAAATCCTTAAAAATGTATATTTGGAGTTATCCCGACTAGTAGTAGTATTGTGTTAGAAATACACTTAGCGTTATAATTCCTACTAAATAAATTATAACAATATACCTAAAAAATCTTTCTGGTAATAGATTTATATTCACTTCAACAATATGATGGTGTCTGTGTTTGAGGAGAAGTACAACTATGATTGGAACGAGTTTCTTTCAGATCTCGGTGGCAGCGTGGTAAGCATTTACATTTTAATTTTTCTATTTAATTAAATTACGCTTTTATATCGTGAAAAATTATATTCTATTGCAGATAGTTGATAATTCAAAACAATCAGATTCAAAACAGTAGGTTTTTACAACAGAACATAATAGCGTAATGATTTTAAAAGTGTATCGGGTTTGAATCCCGGTCCGGACAATTATAAATTATGCTTTAATTAATTATTCGGTATCTGAAAGGGCCTGACAGTGACCGGGCGAGTGTCTTAATAGTGACGCATTAAATGGTCCGGCTCATCCGAAGTGACACTACGGGCTCCCAGAATACTCAGCGTGAAACGATAGTTGTACTGTGTTTGGCAGAGTGAGTAAGGATATCTGAGCGCCTTAAAGGTGCCGCTTAAGCGGTGTAAAAACAATAAATGCGCGGACTGTGGCGCGGTTGTTCATGGGCGGTGGTGATCTATTACCATATAGGAGACCCATCTGCTCCGTTGTCCGCTATAGAATAAAAAGAGAGCCTACGCACTAGTTAGGCCGGCTCCTCCAAAGTGATACCACGGGCTCGGAATAGTTTACTATTTTGATCGAAAAATTTATTAACATAACAGAATACTCAGCGTGAAACGGTAATTGTACTGTGTCCCAGAGTGAGTGAGGATATCGAAGGCCCTTAAAACGGCGTAAACAGCCAGCAACATAACCAATGCGCAGACTGCGTGGTTGTTCATGGGCGACGGTGTCCGTTGTCCGCTATAGAATTTAAAAGAAAAACACTCGACCAAAGTACTAACAGTATAGTAATAGTATATATTTTTAACTAGCATAACTTCGAATAATTTACTCAAAAGTCGGTATGTTTATTTTTGAGTGAGAATGAATTCTTAAGGTAACTGATCTACGTAGAACATTAATCAACTGACGTGCAAGATGTGTTTTAGTTATTTCCAAACATTTGTATAACTTCTGTGCGAAAATCAACTCATTAGTTGTTCGCCGATAGCTGGCAATGTGCCAATGGCCATGGACGAGTATTGTTTGTTCAAAATAGCTGAAGCGTTATTCATTTAAATTTCTAGTTAGACCTGTTGCTCACTTAAAGCATCCGAAAGGTTTAATTTCTTTTATAAAAATTATATTACGTAAGTGAAGGGCTTTATCAATGACATTTATCTTAATAAAACAATATTAAAATAAGAAAAAGAGGGTATTTTAATTTCTACGTAAAATAATATTAATTGGTACTGTTTTGTGGCGTTTTTTTTTACTCACCGTGGTTTCTGTCTTATATCAATAACAAAGTACATACATAAATATCTCGAAATATTATCAATTTAATGATTAAGATCCTAAAAATACGACATGTGAAATAAGCACAGTGGACAATGGATAATGACAATGCAATAATCGTGACCTCTTATCAACAAGGTAAAGAGTTACAAGTTACTTAGCTTAGTGGTAAGAGGTCACCACCGCCCAAGGACATGCGGGCCACGTTGTGTTGCCGGCTTTTTTACGTCGTTTAAGCTGTGAGTTACACAGTAAGTTTAGTTACCGGCATTTTCAATCACTCAAGAAAACAGTACAAGTACTTCAGGCTGGTATTCTATGAGCCGTGGTTTACCACGGGCAGTGTTAACTGTGAACGAGAGCGCCCATTTAATGCATCAGTTTATGCTTTAGCTTGGCTATCCTACGGGTAATACAGTATTTGGACACGCGTCCCTCGTAAGCTAAAGACCATATATATATATTATCAGTTATTTTTAAACTTTTCAGCCTGGAGACCGAAACCGGTACTCATAACATCACGGTAGCTACAAGACCTTTCGTCTACGACGCTCCTAAAGATTTAATTGGTTTAGTACTTTGACTAGACAAGAATTTTCAAGAGATGAAACATTAATATTTATATGTTGACAGGGTTTTCTTTTGGGCCTATCCGTAATAGGACTGCTTGGTATATTGGGCAATATGTGGAGCAATATGGTGCGACCGCTTCTCTGCCCCACTAACACTGCTACTCCGCCGCCCTCGACGGAAGGAAGTCCTCGGAAAACACGCCTTTATTGATACATTTAAACTTCATTGATAGTATTTTAAAGTATATATAAATCTTTCATATTTTTTTGTGTATGATTAAATATTAATCTTTTATTCTTACTTTTAAACCTAGGTATTTGATTATAAGTTTTTTGTGTGTGAAAAATATATCTCTACTATTATTAAACTTATTCAAGTTATTATAACTTTTTATTCAAATTATTATTACTTCTACTTATTCAAGGTATTATTAAGCCTATGAACTGCTATTGCAGTTTAAAAATTAATATCCATAAAATAAAAATAAATTGGTTTTTTAATAATTTACCGTCCAAATCCTTAATAAGTTTTAAATTATCTTAAATATTATATAATATATTCTTACATTTTATTATTACGTTTATAATATCTTTACTCTCTATATCTTTATTATAAATTTTAGACTATATAACAGTAAATATATAATTTATTTCTATATTATTCATAAAAATATCACAATTTTCTATAAATTGCTTTAATATTTTTGAAAAATCCATGTTATCTAGCTTCATTTTAAAATATTTGCGGCAAAAATTTATCGTTTTTCATACCTTTTCGTAGCTAGTATTGAGGATGCGAAAATCCATGTTAAGACGATTAGCATCTCTTTGTTAGTTTTTATTTTCAGCCAGTTATATAATTCCATATGGAAATTAAATTAAAATTATAAAAATGTAAACAAGAATCACAGAACAGCGTTAAACAGTACTTGAACTGTATTCTATTGAGTGGTAAGGATATCTAAAACCGTAAAAAGCCAGTAACACAATA
The DNA here is from genome assembly GCA_018230265.1 of Delias oraia. Lineage (NCBI taxonomy): Eukaryota > Metazoa > Arthropoda > Insecta > Lepidoptera > Pieridae > Delias > Delias oraia. Next base: position 32,513 of record DWCF01000689.1, on the reverse strand, counting down.
AATTGCAGATTGTGGCGCGGTTGTCTATGGCGGCGATGATCTCTTACTAAAGAGGAACTCCTTCTGCTTTGATGCCCGCTATACAATAAACAAAGTCAGTCGCGAATATAAATATGCAGGAACAGCATAATTTCTTATTTTTACTTAGAATTTATAGGTCTTAACACTCAGTACTGAAATTAAAATACCCAGATATATCTGACTATTTTCATGATGTGTATGCAGTATCTAGTCACGTTAAATATACAAGTCTCATTACGTCAATACATTCCGATGGCAAGCGATGCACAGCATCAGTTCGAACACTCTATCCTATGGTTTTATATCCATTTTTACGTCAAACATGCCATGAGAGAGATACAGAAATTATTTATTTTTATTATATAGCGGGCAACAGAGCAGGTGGTTCTCCTATATGGTAAGAAAACGGCCGCCCGTGATCAACCGCGCTACAGTCCACTCATTGGTTGTGTTGCCGGCTTTCTACGCTTAAGCGGAATTTTTAAGGCCCTCCGATATCCTCACTCACTTTGAAAACACAGTACAAGTATCGTTTCACGTGGAGTATTTTGTGAGCACGTGGTACAGGTATCACCACTTCCGACGAGCCGGCCCAATTAGTGCGTCAGCATATGCTTCAGCATGACTCTCCCACAGGAGATTCATAAAAAACCCATTGTTAGCACTAAAAAGCAACCCACAGATGAATGATTGACGCTATGGCGTGATTTTATTGAGATATTTTTGTAGAAATACGACTTACGAACCTTAAAAAAGCGTACCTTTAAAAAAGCGTAAAAAAGTGTTAATTAACATAAATATGTAATATCTTTTTTTTATTTATACTAACGGTGGCAAACGTGCAGTAGGCTCGCCTAGGGCAAGCGGTGCTCCGCCCATGGACACCCCAGCCCATGCAGAGCCGCGGTTGCGTTGCCGGCCTCTAATCTATACTGGACTTTTGTATTGAGTGAGTTGTATAATAAGCTTGGCCATATCTATCACAAATTAATGGATTAGTCAGGTGTTGGTTGCTAAGCGCCCAGTCGAATTCAGCCAATTTGGCCTTTTTTATAATAATAACCATAATTTTAATAAAATTACTTACCTTTAGGTATAAATTGAATAACCTAAGAATATTGATATCAAAAGATCTATGTATATATACAAGCCTCCTTGGCTGAGAAGAGACGGTTTATCTTAAATCTACACTTGAGCCGCCGGCATCGTTTTATCGAAATACAGCTTTGATTACTCATTTATATAATGACGTCAAGATTGGTTAGTTTGTTATTTTGTCTGTCTATTTATACGAAAAGCCCATATTGCATGTTTCATCGAGATTGATTGATGATCACGGGAAACAACAGGCGAGATTTACATCTTATTCATGAATGTAAAACATTTACAGGTGTATTCAGAGATCCAGAAATAGCTGGACATAGTCGTGGTATAAATAGCCAAGGGCCAGGAAGAGAGCTAACGACGTTGAATCATCACATACGACGCCAAATTATATTTTAGGATCACCTAGTTTTTTGACCTTATCGGTCTTGATACATTTGCGTAAATAGTTTCCAGCTACAATAAATTATTAATCAAATAAAGCACGATTATATCATCATCATACATCATCATTTTACCGTAGCATGTCCACTGTTGGACATAGGCCTCCTTTTCGGATCTCCTTGGCAGGCGGGATTGCGATCGGTACGTTTTATAGTACGCAGAGGACGCTGCTACGCGCCCTCCGGTCTGTCCCTTAGTCGCCTCTTACGACACCCACGGGATGATTTTGGGAAGCGCAATTCTAAGCCGCCACTTCACGCCGTATAAACTAAGAAATGTATTATACTTAGAGATGGTAAAATATTAATTCATGAAAGTAATTGTTTATTTAATTCGTAGGTTGAAAATGTTGCAAATATATAAAAAAAATATATCGCTATCACCTCGATGTTTGTCGTCCCACAACTGAGCGTCTTTTAATACATTTTGTGATGTGTACCACTACACTGTGCAATTAGCTACGAGCAGGGTTATTTCCAAACCAATACGACTTCAAGAAAAGACCTTCAAGACCAAGAAAGAGGACCTTCAAGACCAAGAAAGAGGACCTTCAAGAAAAGAGCGTACATATTCCTTAAAGGCCGGCAACACACCCGCACTGCAAGGGCTAGGTGTGTCCATGGGCGGAGGATCGCTTGCCTCAAGTGAGCCTCCTGCTCGATTGCCTCTGTTACCATAAAAAATCTCAAAATTGCTATTTATTTGTGTTAATTGAAAATTAATTTTATTATGATTAAGTTTATTTTGGAAGTAGTTAAATCAAATCACTATCAATTTTTTTACAAACGAGTAGGACGCTTACCATTCCTTATCCACCTATGGCCATACTTAGCCTCAAATGGTTCCCGGGTGCGTTGCGGGCTCTTAGAATCGACTAATTATTCCTGGGTACAAAACTAATTTATGCAAATGTGTATTTCGTCAAACATACGAAGTTGGCTAGCTATAATTGTGGTTTAGAATATATCTTTTTAATTAAACAGATCTAGACGATGCCCTTTTTACCATGTCTTATTACGTTTAACATACAAATAAATTTAAGAAGCGAAAGAGAAGGCTGTTAGAATGAAAAATCAACATTTATACTAGTTCAATCTAATTCCTAGATGTTGATACACAAAGGTATAGTGAGTGGAAAATACATGCTCAAGCATATGCGGATGCAATAATTGGGATGGCTCATCCGAAGTGATACCACGGGCTCACACAATACTCAGCGTGAAATGGTAATTGTACTTGAAACGGTGCTTCTACTGTGTTTAGCTAATTGAATGAGGCCCTTAAAAAGGCCCATTTAAGTGGCGTAAAAAAGTCGGCAACACAACTTTTGCAGGGATTTTCGTGCGGTTGTCCATGGGCGGCAGTGTACTCTTATCATATATGAGACCCACCTGCTCCGTTGTCCGCTATGATATTTTAAAGAAAGAAGAAAGAAGGCTTTTAGAATGAAGAGTTAAAATATATACAAGTTAAATCTAATTCCTAGATGTTGATAGACCCAAGCACACGCAAAAAGCGTTGCTAAAATAATATATGAATTTTCCTCGTAGACTGCTCAATAACGCTCTAAGAGTAGAATAAAATAAACATAACGATATTTATAACGAATAACGATTGCGATCGTAAATATAAATTTTGTGAAAATAAACACAATGTGAAACTTTTTTAAAATCATTTAAACGTACTCTGAAAGTATGTGAAGCTTCGCCAGCCAAGTGGCATTGCGTTGACAAGTATTTCGTAATATATGCATACTTTTAGTAACAATTACTTTATTATTTTATTAATTCTCTTTTAATTTAAAATACTCTGACGTGTTTAACTTACCATCATAATAATTTTAAACCCGGTTCAGATTTTCATTTATACAAACCATTTGTTTTTTTATGTAAACCGTGGTGATCAAGCAGGAGGATCACCTAGGGTGTGTGGTCCTCCGGCCATGGACTCCCCTAAACTTTGCAAAGCCATAGTTGCGTTGCCGGCCTTTAAGGAATATTTACGCTCTTTTATTGAAGGTCTCCAAGTCGTATTATTTTGTAAATACCTGCTGGCAGCTTATTCTATAGAGTGATGGTGCGCGACACAAAACGCGTTAAAAACCGCTCAGTTATGGAACGACAATAATAATGGTGAAACTTTATTTTCCGCCTCGATTTTTGATGATAAAATTTAGCTTTAGGTATTGGTCCAAACAGCTTTTCCAAACATTCCCCGTGAAAGATGCGATAGAAGGCGCTGACCTAACCAAAATCCCTCCGCAACGCCAACGAGTGAAGCCGATGGGAAAGGATCTGGTCGTCAACAATTCGAGCTGCTCTATGCTGAATGCGATTTAGAGCAAGAAGCTGATATTAGTGACTTTAAAAAACAAATACAAGACGGAAGGCTGCGATAAATCCTTTTGTGATAATTTTATTTTTTATCGTAAAACGAGCTACGAAGCAGTCTCTTCTATAGTAAAAGATTATCATAGCCCATGGATAACCGCGCCACATTCCGCGCTTCGCTTGTGTTGCCAGGTTTTGAAACCGCTTATGCGATATAATATAATTTTGTAGACTGGTGATAGGTTTCGTATCTAGTTATAGTATTTCCAGTTAATATACTAACACATATAATTGGTAATATAAATAATCTATGTATATGACTAGTGAATATTGGTCAATATGGCCATATTGTGTTTAAAGTAGGTTCCATCCTATATTACATTCCCTAAAAATATATAGCAGGCAACACAACCGAAGACTGCGACGCAATTGTCCACAGGTGACGTTGATCTCTTATCAATATGGTGTCTGCTTTTATTATCTAGTATAAAATAAAAAATAATCTTCAAAGCTACGAAATATAACTGCTCATAACCAGACAGATACCGTTTCTTTAATGAAAATTCATATTCATTTATTATTGAGCAAAATTTGAACCATCCAACTATCTATTTTCGAAGCATCAACTAATAATATCAAAGATAATGTTCGATTAAGTACAATACACTTGTCGATGTTTAAATTGTTGTACACATGAGTTGTTGCAAAATGAACCTTATGCAGTGACACGGAAATTTTAAATTAAATAATTTCTCTGAAATCCATTCAGCACAGTATTTTCAACTCAATATCTTTACATGAAGGTTTAAAATAAAAGAACAATAATGTGGTCACGTAAGAATAGACTTGGCAGGCGGAGCCGGTTGTTCGATATTAGGTTTCTCAGTTAAATTCGTTGAGTCATTTGGACCACAAACGCGGCCAAATAACTAAAAAACTATACCTAAAAAAAATTATTTCAACCAAATTCACCTCCAATACTTATATACTGTACATGCTATATACAGAATCATACCATAATATATGAAATTATGACAATAGACCTGTAAATTATCAATTACCTAATATATCATTAGGTTAGCAATGGTAATTCCAGATGATTCACGAGTCCGTGAAAAGCGCCAACTAGCTGATACAATCTCTGACAAACCACTCACAGATTTTAAAGATAGCTACGTGGTTTTTTTTAAATTTATCAAATCGTACTGGTTCGGAAATACCTTTGCAGGCAGCTGATTCTCCATAGTGGTGATGAGGACACAATATACTTTAAAACCGCTCAGTTGTCGAACGAAAAACATTTACAATTCAAAAATCTATTAAGCTTGTATCTGTTTTTAGATCTGCCTGCGTTATAAATAGCTATATCGGCCCGGACTAAGTTAGAACAAGTCTGTATTATTGTGCCATCTTTAGTATTATATCAATAAGGCTTTTCCAATCTAGCAAATAAAAGTAACGTGCCTACATTGGGTATGTCCACCAGAAAAGTGGACGACGTTATAGCAGTGGACGGTGCGCTAATTCCGTCCCGCCCTGCCGGTTTCAGCTGTGCTATTTGTGGACACAAAGATGTAATGTGGGTCGCATTCCTCTTCAATACTGGATAAGTCTTTACTGACACTTGTACGTTCTTTGAAATCTTACCTTTATTTTTGTAGCGTGAAGGAATAATTCTTTAAATTGCTGTTAACACAGCCTATGACATTTGACACTATCATAAAAATAAATATTAGGAGATAAAATTGAGATCACTAGTTACAGAAGCCAAAAATGTAAGAAGAAAATACTAGGAGTGTGTCAAAGTTATAACAATACATTTATTATATCAAACAGAAATATACAACTTTTTTCATATTTTGTATAGCGGACAATGGAGCAGGTGGGTCTGCTCTATAGTTTTTTTTAAGAAAATGAAAGCAAACGAGCAGGCTCAACCAAGATAAGCGGTCCTCTGCCCATGGACGAACCTAACCTTGCTGGGCCATCGGGTGCGTTGCCGGTCTTTAAGGGATAGGTACGCTTTTTTTATAGTTAGTGCTCACTGTCACCCATAGACAGCCGCGGAACATTCAAAGCTTAGGTGAATTTTTACGCCACTTAAATGATATAATTCTAAGAGCCTCCGATGACCACAACGAAATACAGTACAAGTATTATTTACACTGGTATTCGATGAGTTCGTGTCTACACTTCGGACTTGCCGGCCCACCTGTTGCTTCAGCTATTATGCTGGCTATTATGATTTCAAAAATATAATCATGGCAGACGTTATAATCTGTCTCCCTAGTGGTAAGTTCACATCAATTAATTTAAAACTATGGATAAAAAGAATAACATAAGATGAACAGATAAAAATCAAAAAGATTTCTTTGAAAGTGTGGTAAGTACTCACAGAATACTCAGCGTGAACTTTTACTGTGTTTCGCAAAGTGAGTGTGGATATCGCAGGCCCTTAAAAGTGCCACTTAAGCGGCGTAAAAAGCCAGCAACACAACCAATGGGCGGACTGTGGCGTGGTTGTTCATGGGCGGTCTTCTCTTACCATATAGGAGACCTGCGTTGTCCGCTATGCTATCAAAAGAAAGTTTAATATCATATATATCTAAAAATACATGTCAGTATCTTGACGACGTACAAATGATATTCATTAATCCTATCATTAGAACGTCTTAGGAGTTAGTTATTAATTAGTGTAAAATCAAGGAAAATGAGTAAAATTGTGAGTGCCAAGAGTTAATACATAGTGCACATTGACTTCATTCATGAGATGACGGAATGTGCTTATTTCCTAATGATCTCGGTCATCGGGATATTTGTCAGCTCAGCACCTTATTTGACACTTGATAATTAACATTTCATAATTCTCAGGCTTTAGTAGTATTTGCGTTATACTAGACATTTGTTGTGCACAATCAAATTTTATCTTCCAGGTAGAAGATCTGTTTCCTCACATTTCTGAACATAGTATATAATATAACTCAATATATTTATTACTAAGATTATTTAATAATATATACTTAATAATATTCAAAGTGGCACCACCATATATCCGGCTTTCGGGTCTTAGAACTATGAACTTATTGTGTGCAAAGAAACGTATTTTTTTGTTTGAATTGACTAACGCTGTCGGCATAAGGCCTCTACAGCTTCTCGCGGACTTTGGGGCGAGCCGTAGGCTCGCCGAGACAAAGAAACGTAGGAAGCGGTATCTTGAAAGGATTTTTTTTATTGTGTATCTGACAATGGAACAAGCGGGTGTCTTTTATGTTAAGAAATTACTACCGTGAAAAGACAATCGCGCCACACTCCGCGCTCAGGTTGTATTGTCACTTCGGATATGCTAGCCCAATAAGTGCGTCAGAATATGCTTCACCTTTTTTCTCACACGGATAAGCAATGTTAAGACACTTGCCCAGCCACATAAATTATAAACATAAAGTATAAATTATAAAGTTAAACTAAAGCTTTTTTGACGATCACGTGACGATGGAAAGACGGTCTCATGAAGGTCGCGGGCAACTGCTGGATCGAGATCTCTCAAGATCGTAATAGGTTGGGATATTTTTGGGGAGGCCTATGTCCAGCAATGAACTTGATAGGCTGATGATAAAAGCTTTTTTACCCTCGCAGATATTCTTCATGCTTTCATTCAACGTTTCATTAATAATTTGAATTACACAGACTGCATACAACTAATATTAACCTACAAATCTAAATATCATATCGTATAATATGGTGTAGTATGAATAATTTATCATTTTCCAGGTCCCTAGTTTTTACCAACATTCAATGATCACAAAGGAATTTTTGAAACACTTAGAGATATGTGTTATAAATTAAGAGAATATATTGACATCAATTAATTAAATGGCGTCAAATTATAGTCCAATACAAACTTATGGATTGTTGGCAGCACGATTCGCTGGCGCATTTTTGTTGAGCTTCCAAGCTGATCGGTGCTGTTGTTGCTATGGGATTTCGTTGCCACCCTAAATCCACTCAAAATAGTATATAAATGTTTAACCAGTGAAAAAAAGGGTAGACCTTATAATGTGTTCCTTGCTTTCATTAAAACACTTGTACGATTATGTAGTATTTAAGTTTAAATGAGTATGATTAATAATTTGATTATTATTAAAAAGTGGGTTAAAGGAATTTTAATTTTATTTAAAGAAAAACGTCTAAAATAAATAAAGAAAAATTCGGGCTTCGAACATAAAATGGCATCGTAAGGTTTTTCTATTTTAAGTTTGAAAATTTATTTAAGAAGAATCGAACTGAGATATCTTTTGTTGGCATTCAGCCAGCATGGGTGCTTTTACGTATCAATCATATTTGAAAGCGACATTGAAAAAAGCATTTTTTATACTAGTAGTTTTACCTAAAATATATACAAGACCAATCACATTTAAAGCTTTTGAGGGATAAAGAAGGATATGTCTCCACGGTGATGCAATCAAGAATATTGTTCACAATAAGAAGGATATACTCTACCATGCTAAAACTTAGCACTAATAGGGCCGACTCGTCCGAAGTGATACATACCATGGGCTCACAGAATACTCAGCGTTAAAAAGTAGTTGTACTTAAAACATTGTTCCTGCTGTGTTTCGCTGAGTTAGTGAGGTTATCGGAGGTCCTTAAAAATGCCGCTTAAGTGGGGTAAGAAGCCGGCAACATAATCAATTCGCGGACTGTGGCGCGGTTATCCATGGGTGGCGGTGTTCTATTAACATATATATAGTGAAAAAATAACAAAAAATTTCGTAAAAAGTATATTCTAATGGTAGACCCACCTGCTCTGTTGTTCGCTATACTATAAAAAAGAATAATAATTTAGTAAAATTAAGTTAAATTTTGCGAACAGTAATTTTTCAGTCATGAATATAAACTGGATGTTAAAGAGAACATTATATGATAAATCTAACAAAACACTTCCTAATCTTACATCTTCATACACATTAATGATTGTGTATGAAGGTGAAAATTCATATGATTTATTTGTTTATTTTTGGCTGCAATTTTTCATTATTAAATTTCAATACTGACTGCAAACCAGTAAATTGTTACCACACATACTTTGGAATTAAAAAACTCGATGTTAGTTAAATAATTGAATGTTTCTATTAAGATACAGTTAATTGATAGATTCTGAGAGCCTTGTAGCTTAATGGTTTTAAAAGTGTACCATGAAACGAGTGGTATCAGAATGGAATCCCGGTCGGGAAAATTTTAATTCAATTTATATTTTATTAGGTCTCTGGAATGGCATCCTTAGGAGAGCCATGCTGAAGCATATGCTGACGTACTAATTAGGCCGACTCGTCCTAAGTGATACAACGGGCTCACAAAATACTCAGCGTGCTATGGTAAAAAGCCAGCAACACATCCATGCGCGGACTGTGGCGCGGTTGTTCATGAGTTGCGCCTTTCTCTTACCATATAGGAGACCCACCTGCCCCGTTGTTGTCCGCTATAGAATAAAAAAAAATTGTCTTAGTATTATTATTGTATTCGTTAATAATGTTCTCGGTTTAATATTGGTCTCCTGGTCTCGTGAAATTCCTCAGCAGTGGGTGACGTCAAGTGACATTAACTCCCCACAATTTTTATTACAACATAAAAAAGAGTCTATTTGTAATTTACCTTGTATTGAACCTTACAATTAATCGTATAATAGTAACTACTTTTTACTCAATACTTTGTTAAATTTAGGATAAATATTTTTCCTGAGTATGAATACCCGTATCCGTATAAAAATGTAATCTTTATTCAACGCATTTCAACCATTCATATCAACCATTTTTGTTTCAATTTTTAATATCATTTACTAACGAATGTACCAAATTATCCACGTAATTTAATGAGTTAATTCATCAAATTTATCATCATACACTCCATAGGAGTTTAGGTTTGGCCTTTATCTATGCTTAAATGTTTTAAACTAGTAGTTATTGAGTTTTTGCGATATAAAAACGTTCTTTTTAGTATATTAGTATAAAAGGCACCTTATATTACTTTCAGGGTTCAGATAATGGAGCAGGTGGGTCTTCTATATAGTCAGAGAACAGCGCCGCCCATGAAAAACTGCGCCAAAGTCTGCTTATTGACTGTGTTGCTGGCTTTTTAAGCCGCTTAGCGGAACTTAGATATATCCTCACTCACTCGGCGAAAAACCGTTTTACGCTGAGTATTCTATGAACCTGTGGTTATCACTTCGGACGAGTCGGCCCAATTAGTGCGTCAGCATTTGCTTCAGCATGGCTCTCTTATGGGTGAAAATAGTTTTGTATATGGAAATCTTTACAATATCTTTAATTCGAAATTTTTAACCGTCTAACAATAAAAAAATTTGGGCAGGATCATCAAATACCAAGAAAATAATACCACGGGCTCACAGAAGACTAGCGTGAAATAGTTATTGTATCATGCTTCACTGAATAACTGTACACTATTGTCCTTCATCGATGTAAAAAGCCAGAAACACAACCAAGGTCGTCGCAGTAGTCCACGGGTGGTTGGGATCTCTTACTATCTTGGCACTAGTTGCCCGTTTTTTCATATAAAAGGTATTTAAAATGTATAAAATAGTTTTTTAGGAATACAGAGTTTAATAAAAGTTTAATGTGTTTATGAACGCTCTGCCAAGCAGCTAAGAGAATGACATTGAACTCTAATAAAATGTATTTAGCTTCTTCGATTAGGTTACCATCATTCAGTACAAAATTATAATTTTATTTTGTTTCAGGTGTAATGACGTATTTAATGAATAGATATATAATGTCTGTAATTTGGTTGCGATGATTCACGAGAATTTGCGACGAGTCTATTTTCATTCGAGATTACATCTACAAGCGACACCTTTATATTTCTTTATTTTTATAACAACATAAATCAGTATATAATCACTAAAAGTTTTAATATATAAATGAAATAATTTAGAGCATAGCAAAATAAATAGAAGTGATTTTTTTTTACTTTTAAAGCTGATGATTCTAAAGTAAAAAATTTTCATTTAATTTTTATTTATTAAAGATCAATCGAAAAATATTATGAAATAATCGAAAAATAGGGTTTATATTTCTATTAGTTGTAGGTTATTTTAACGATTTCGAAAGAAAATTACATTCTACACAAATTCAATAGTCAATAACATTTTATTAATCAATAAATTTAATTGATCAAGTGCACATCTTGAAACAATAAAAGCAAAGCATAAATTCTTAAAGACATTACAATCTTATTTCATTCAACTCATTTAATACTAATAAATGTACAATTATCCAGATCAATATATTCCCGAGAGTCTCAACACATGTCCGATCTGTTTTAATCAATGTTATTCTTGTTTCTATATCTTATTTAATTAAACGTTGATCTAAATCTTATAATTAATGATAATTATTCAGATCTTATGTAGTAACATGAACCTCAAAATTATCGTAAAGTTATTTTAACGCTTGTTATAAATTAAAGAAATAATAGGTCTACGAATACGTGCTCAATATAAGACTATTCCTTATACGGCTAAGTGCTACGATTGTAGCAATGCCGTAGCAATAACAATTTTGTACTTAATAATTTGTCTACGGACCTGTAGGTAATTTTTACGAGTTTAATTGCTATATTAAAGCATATTGTTCAACAAATTATATCAATTAAAAATACGATAAATGTTGATGCTCCATTATTTTTTTTATTTTTTGTAAATTTGAAATTGAATAAATAGATAAAAGATCTTTTATTTAATTTGTTTTAATATATAAACTTGATTTTGAATTAAATAAAATATATGTTGAATTTCTATGTAATAAATGAATGCTAGTATAAATATTGCATCGATTTGTCCATTATATATATTTTATATCAAATTTTAAATAAATAATTAAGTACATATAGAAATATAAGGTATTTTTAATTGAATATTACCATATTAATAACTAAAACAGATTTAAGATAAACTATTTTAAAAAAAGATTAGAATATTTTTCTTTAATGTTTATTGAATTATTTTATTTTAAATTTTACCATCAAAATGTAATAAATATCCATGCCTTGGATGAATGCAAGCGTCCCGCCAGCAAGATTGCCGTCGAGCGAGTGAAAGCTAAGCTCGGCAGCTTCATAGAACGGGGCAGGGAGGCGGTATCCGCCTAAAATGGGGTGATACGGAGAGCTGGTGTCGTATTGCCGGTATAAAAAGCGAATTGGCGCCCCGCCGCCGGTCAGAACGGCTTCCAACGTAAGTGTGCACGCATCGTTGCTGCGCGTGTGCCAGCGTGTTCGCGAGTGTAGTGCGTCGCGTGACCTCGTGTCACCTGTGTGTGTTGTTGCTTGTATGGTGATGGACCTGTTCAGTGACCTGTGGAATACTTTCACGGAATCTGATCGTCTTTACTGAATATTGTATGAAATTTAAGTGTAGTACAAACCTGTAACGAGGTTCGAATCCTGACCCAGGTGTCCTGAGAGAAAGGAGCTACGAATCATTGTAGATTGTTCTGTACTAGCCTTTATAACGGGCATAACAAAATAGCCTAGAGCAAAACCAGCAGTACTGTAAAATTATATATTTTTTTATTAAAATTGTTTTAATATTTTAATTTCACTCAAGAAAGCTTTTACGTATATTTTTTATTTATGAACGACCCTTTAAAATAATTTAAATTATAAATAAATATATAAATAGTAAAATAAATTCAAAAGTTGGTACATATAGAACATAGGATAGAAATAAACAAGAAAGAGGAAGTAATAAATTAAATTTGACGCAATCGATGTCGATCGATCAGAAGTCTTGAAGCGTCCGTTGCCATAAAAGCGAACAACAACCGGCGGCCGGCTAACCGCTGGCTTGGCGGCGCTCCAGGCGCACATTCCTGTGACGTAACATCCGCGAAGGGCCGCGTAACCCAATAAAACCGCGAGCACACACGTTACGCATAGCGCTCGCGCAGGCAGCTGGCACGCGCCCAAACGACTCGCGCTCGGGTTACAGCCGCAAATAGACTCTATCCCAACGCTCTCTCCGCAGGAAGGCTCCAGGGCTCTGTTCTCGTGTCTCGACTAGCCCAAAGTCTCGTTAGCCCTCCGAAATGCCGAAGCCAGTTGTCCAAGAGGGTGATGACCCCGATCCGACCCCATACCTGTTCGTCTCCCTCGAACAGAAGCGCATCGACCAAAGCAAGCCCTACGATGGTAAGAAGGCTTGCTGGGTGCCAGATGAGAAGGAGGGCTTCTTACAGGGAGAAATCAAAGCCACAAAGGGTGACCTGGTGACCGTCAACCTCCCTGGAGGCGAGGTAATTACCGTTCATTTACCCTACGTACAGCTGATGGTGACTATGAAACCACTTCAACTACCTTGACCTCCCATGACAGATGAACAATTTGACAAAAATCAGCTGTAGGTAGTGGTAAGAACCGAACCATCTTGGATTATAAAAAAATATATGAAATAAAAACTTAGCCACTTCCATGGCAGGAAATAATCTTTCTTTTATCAGTTTAAGCGTTCAGTTTTATTGAATAATTAAAGTGAAAGTAAAATTAAAATTTCCTTTGCAAGAGAAATTCTTAATATTATTATTAAATGAGCAGGAAAAGACATTAAAGAAGGAGCTGATCTCCCAAGTAAACCCGCCTAAATTCGAAAAAACCGAGGACATGGCTGACCTCACTTACCTCAACGACGCTGCGGTCCTCCACAACCTCCGACAACGATACTATGCGAAACTTATCTATGTAAGTTGGCGCCAATGGCGCCTAACCACTATCTTATAACTTACAAACATTCTCATCCCACAGACTAAAGACTTCAAGAAGGACCTTGTAGCTCAAGTGAACCCGCCTAAGTACGAAAAATGTGAGGATATGTCCAACTTGACATACCTCAACGACGCTTCCGTTTTGTATAACTTGAAGCAGAGATATTACCATAAGCTCATTTACGTAAGTCGGTCAACGAGCAGTTGCAGCGTTGCAGTGTGCATGCCTTCATCGCATCCCACCTTCCGCACCCCGCAACATGTCGGCACTGAGATACTCGTTTTCTATAACGTCTCAATGAGTTAATTGGAGATCTTATAAATAGATCTATACAGTTACTATGATTTTAGAGTAATCTATATCATTCATTGAAAATTAAACGCAAATATTAGTATTTTGTAAAATAATTATATTACCTGGTAATATGGTCGTATTTGAAAACATACTTTATTTATAAATTAACAAAATAACGCCGTCATGTTTTCCCACCCTTCAACTCTCCAGGACCCTTTGGAAATGTCGGAACCGCACTTGAACCCTTATACATAGGACAAGTCGGCGCGTGCGCAGACAGCGCCTCAATCGTCTCGCTAACAAATTTGTTTAAATTAGATCTATGTTGTATCTAACATTCAATTCAAGGTGATCCGGAGCAAAAGGTATCATAGAATGCCCACGCTCGATTTTTTTCTTTTTAAAGGTTTCTTATACTATTCGTAGAAATTTCCAAGAGATGACATTTGGTAAATTCTATGAGTTTCAGGTACAGCAGAGACAAAGTATTGGTACAGTACTCTCTCTGGCTGAGTTCTGTTGTTTTACGATTGTTGTCTTAAGTTATATTGTTTAGAATAGTACTTATTTATAAGGCGTATTTTTATATCCAATTTTTGACTCGTACTTTCAACAATTTTCACAAAAAATAATCGAAAATTTGTCATAAAAAATAAAAGTGATTTTAACATTTATTATAATTATGTAAAAGTTCTCTAAAAGTAATTATGTAAAAACAAAGTTCTTAAGACATATTTAAAATACATTTTAGCATTCAAAAAATACTCATCGTGAAACGGTACTAGTACTGTGTTTCACAGAGTGAGTGAATCATTTCACGTACTATGGCGCGGCCGTGGTCTCTTACCATATAGAAGGCCCACTTGCTCCGTTGTCCGCTATACAAAAAAACATATATAATGTTATAAGGCAAAATTTAGTAGTATTAAAGTGCCTTAAAATATTGTAAAAAAAAGTACGTGATAATTGTTTAAAGCTGTCAAGATCAAATTGAGTGCATTTTAATAGTTATTAATTGATACAGACATACTCGGGTCTCTTCTGTGTGGCTATCAATCCTTACAAGAGGTTCCCCGTGTACACGACACGATGTGCCAGGCTCTACCGTGGAAAGCGTCGTTCGGAAGTGCCACCACACATCTTCGCTATTTCCGATGGTGCTTACGTCAACATGTTAACCAACCACGAGAATCAATCTATGTTGATTACGTACGTATATAACATAACAAATTAAATCATATACCAAAATTGTTTTAAAATTATCAAATTTAATACCACAAACACATAAAATCAAATAAGATTATAGTTTATCTGCATAAATTAAAATTATATTCATAATGTAATTTTTTTGTCGTTTTAATATATAATTATAATAAAACAGCGGTGAGTCTGGTGCTGGTAAGACTGAGAACACGAAGAAAGTAATTGCGTACTTCGCAACTGTTGGTGCGTCGCAAAAGAAAGACCCAACCCAGGAGAAGAAGGGTTCCCTAGAAGACCAGGTCGTACAAACTAACCCTGTTCTTGAAGCCTTCGGTAACGCCAAGACTGTCCGTAACGACAACTCCTCGCGTTTCGTAAGTTCTCTTAATAATATTATTATTTAAATTTAATTTATTCATCAGAATTATGTGATGTATATTATAATATAATATATGTATATTATAATAGGTATATTATATTTTATAATATAATAAACCCACATATAATTCCATGGGGATTATGGATTATAATTGCTATTCTTTACAATTTTATAGCTTTTTACCAAGTTATTAAATCAATTATTTTAATATTATTTTTATTATGATATAAAAAATATAATAAAAATAATAATTGATATTAAAGATTTCAGATTAGCCCATTGAAATTAAATTAAATATTGTAATATTTGTCCATAAAGTTGAATTATCCTTATGAATTTAAAATAAACTTTAGTTTTGTAATGACAATAAATAAAATAGAAAAGAATGATTCATAAAGATTGTTATATTCTCTAGGGTAAATTCATCCGTATCCACTTCGGACCATCAGGAAAACTGGCCGGAGCTGACATTGAAACCTGTAAGTTTCATTTTGATATTGATAATAAATAATAAATAAATTACTAATGAATATAATTGCATTCAAGAAATATTACTTAATGTGGTTATAATTATTCTAAAAATATATAACACGCTCAAAAAGTCATAGTTTTTGATTTTTTAATTAAATAAATTCAAATACTTTTATTCAATGAAGATCTTATGAACGTAGCACATATTCAAAAGAAAATTAGCAGAGACAAATTGGCAAGAAACTCCTGATGTATTTTTTTTAAATTGAAATGTATTACAATTAGTGCTTAGGTCTAGTAATGCATTGGTCATTAGATTGGGTGCAGAGATTCGATTCCAGATATCTTTGTCTTAAAAGTAACAGTATATCTCACTAGTTAAAACTTGTTTAACGACATTTTAGAATTTTCCTTTGGTGAGTTCAATTACCGCTTTAGGAAGATGGTTATAAAATTGTACGCACCTACAGGTAAACGACTAAAATAAAACATGCTGTTCCTACTAAATATTGAACAATATTATCTACAATGAAGGTTATATTCATCTACAGATCTGTTGGAGAAGGCCCGTGTAATCTCCCAACAAGCGCTTGAGCGGTCCTACCACATCTTTTACCAGATGATGTCCGGCTCAGTTGCTGGTCTTAAGGGTAAGTTTTAGCTACCACAACGAGGAGAGATAATAAAATTAAATGTAAAAATCTAGAAATATTATAGCTTTCCTTATAGGGAAGTAATTTGCTCATAGTTAACTATTTTAAAGTCATTTGATTCAAAGATTAGAATATTAAAGGGTTTCTGAAAGCAAGGTCTAGAAATGAAAACAAATATATTTTGTTAAGTTTTACCTTAGGACTGTAGCTACGTTATTAAATTTCATCATCATCAGCGTGATCTGGATCCAGCGGTTGCCGTGACCTTCGTGAGATCATCTTTCCATCGCGTGTAATATAATTTAGTTGATTTTTAAATACACAAATACTATATACACTTACAAAACCCTCGTCTTAATCATCTTAGATACATTTCCTTCCAATTTTTGTATGAAGTAGTGAAATATAATTTATGTATCTATTTGTGACCCCATACACATTTAGGCAATAATTATATCTAATCTGGTTTTCATAATGTAGCCATGTGTT
Organism: Delias oraia; assembly: GCA_018230265.1. NCBI lineage: Eukaryota > Metazoa > Arthropoda > Insecta > Lepidoptera > Pieridae > Delias > Delias oraia. The sequence continues at coordinate 15,354 of DWCF01000689.1, read as the reverse complement.
TGCTGTCCAACGACGTATATGATTATCACATCGTATCGCAAGGCAAAACTACAATTCCTAACGTTGATGATGGAGAGGAATGTACTCTCACCGATGTAAGTGTAGCCCTGTCCAAAGTAGATACGGTGGACCGCATACAACCGGTAGCCGGATCTCGTCCTAGAACAGAACGAGACATATTTCTATCCGTAGTGCCGTACTTTCTATCGTTGGTACCTGATAGCATGATTGACCCCTGCCCTCTATACTTCCATACCAATGCCCAACTGACTGTGATTGGTATCCTTTATAGCCACCTGTCTCTTGTCCAACGACATCAATGACTACAACATCGTTGCCCAAGGAAAAACTGTCATCCCTGGCGTGGACGACGGCGAAGAAATGAGACTCACTGACGTATGTCCAGAATGTGACTGCTGGCTCGTCATTTCGCATATACATAAAATCTTGCTTGCTTCGCTTACTTCTCTGAGACATTTGCGTGTTTCTCAGCCATTTATCGCATATTTTGTAACTTGCTTCATTATAACATTAAAAAAATTAATGACAAAGGCTTCACTGTGGCCACACTCACTGATTTACTAATTGCTCGTCGAAAGTGATATCACGGGCTCACTAAATACTCAGCATGAAACGGTACTTGTACTCTGTTTTACAGAGTGAGTGAGGATATCGAAGGCCTTTGTTATTATACCGCATAAATAGCCGGGATCACAACTAAACTAAAGACTGTAGCGATGTTGTCCACCGGCGCCGATGTTCTCTTACCATATAGGAGATCCACCTGCTTCTTTGTCCGCGGTATTATAAGCAAAAAGTATCTAATATAGATATGCAAAGATTAAAATACAAAAACTTGTGGCTGACAAGCACGCTAGCTTGCAAATGTTCCACAGATAGTACCCAGGTTGTATTATATTGTCCTTACACCGACACAGACACCATTCAAACGACTACGGAGTTAGGTTATAATATTGTTCAGGGCAGTTCAAATGTATAATTCTCATAAGAAATTGTTGACCGGCAGAGATGTGTATGTTATCAAACGACATATACGATTACATGAACGTCGCACAGGGTAAGATTACCATCCCCAACGTTGACGACGGAGAAGAATGTGTGTTGACCGACGTAAGTTATGCCCTCGATCTGTAGAGTGACCCCCACCTGCAGATGTTGAGCCCCGTTAGACGATTTAGTACGTACCTTTTCCAAACAATGAACTTGATGAAAGTTCATTATCTTCATAATTTACAATCCAATTCATAATGAATGCCCCTATGAAAATGCCACGTTACTAGAACTATTACTTTTGATGGCTCCACCCGATTCTATAATACAGATTCGTTATTAGCTTCTGCTGTTTTAATGCTTTCACTATAACCACCATCTTACTGTGTGTTTTCCTATTTTTCGATACTAACCTCAAGCTTAAGTCATTAACGACAAAATCTAAGTAATATTTCTTTATCAATATATTTAAGTTCCATTATTTCAATTTCCTCTAAGAAATTTCATAATTTGTAGTATATACCACAAAATCTATCGATATTGTGAGTGATCTAATAGTTTTTTTTACTGTAGCAAGCCTTCGACATTCTTGGATTTACACAAGAGGAGAAAGACAATGTCTACAAGATCACGGCTGCCGTCATGCACATGGGTGGTATGAAGTTCAAGCAGAGGGGTCGCGAGGAACAGGCTGAGGCCGATGGCACAGAGGCACGTATAGACGATCTAATAAATAAACTACTGTATATTATATTTAAGAAAATAAAAATACTAACTGTAATCTGCAGGAGGGTGAAAGGGTCGCTAAGCTTCTCGGAGTTGACTGCCCTGACCTATACAAGAACTTGTTGAAACCCCGCATCAAGGTCGGAAACGAGTTTGTAACCCAGGGTCGTAACAAGGACCAGGTCACCAACTCCGTCGGTGCCCTCTGTAAGGGTGTGTTCGACAGGCTGTTCAAGTGGCTGGTCAAGAAGTGTAACGAGACTCTTGACACCAAGCAGAAGAGACAGCACTTCATCGGTGTACTTGATATCGCCGGTTTCGAGATCTTCGACGTAAGTACCGCCCATGAAATCACTTGGTGAACCAGTGAATTAAATTTGCCTAAAGTTGCACTTTGTTCCGTCCAAAATTTACAAAAAATATGATCAATACTTATTTGAACAATAATCTGGTATATGTAACGATTGATGAATATCGCTACAATAAAATATATTGGACACATTTTATAATAAGTTAGTAAAGTATTTATAACAGTTTTTTTTTTCAGTTTATTTTTAAGTTTTTAATATCTATAGCGAGAATTATTTATTTAAATTTTCCGTGATAATAATGATATTTACTCTTTAGTACAATGGTTTTGAGCAACTTTGCATTAACTTCACAAATGAGAAACTTCAACAATTCTTCAACCACCACATGTTCGTATTGGAGCAAGAGGAGTACCAGAAAGAGGGCATCCATTGGGAGTTCATTGATTTCGGAATGGACTTGCTCGCCTGCATTGACCTTATCGAAAAGGTACCCGCTCTGGGTGGATGGACCCTCACTCGACTTGGATGTTTCTCGTGTTTGTTTACTCTACCACTAATAATTTACCCCTAACTCTTTGTCTCTCGTGTCTTACTGGTCATACTTTTGATAAAGTATAATGGTTTCGAGCAACTCTGCATTAACTTCACGAACGAGCGGCTTCAGCAGTTCTTTAACCATCACATGTTCGTCCTCGAACAAGAAGAGTACAAGAAGGAAGGCATCATTTGGCAATTCATCGACTTTGGAATGGACTTGCTCGCTTGTATCGATCTAATAGAGAAGGTAATGCTCGCGGGAAGTAGGAGAGAGTGGTAGCGCCCGCCGACCGCAGCCCCAGCCAGCAGAGGAACCGTCTATGAAGATAGACTTCGCTTCAGCGTCTAGCGCTATATCGGATAGGGAATAACTACGGAATGTGATCCGAACACACCAACTACGGAATGAGATCCGTAGTGATACTTCCACCTAACTAACCTTTTCTATTAATTATCTCCCTGCAGTTCAATGGTTTTGAACAACTCTGCATTAATTTCACCAACGAGAAACTGCAGCAATTCTTTAACCACCACATGTTCGTACTGGAACAAGAGGAGTACCAGCGCGAAGGCATCGAGTGGACTTTCATTGACTTTGGCATGGACCTCCAACATTGCATTGACCTTATTGAAAAGGTAGATGGCGGTAATGCAACTATGAACGCTTGCAACTCGCCATAGTGCAGGAGCAAAGCTTTTCGTGAACGGAAACTTTTCTCTCTGGACATACAAATGCAGCTGTCCTGTTTGTTTGACTTGTGTGTTTCTTTGTATCAATATGTTTTACACTAATCAAAAGACAACAAATCTGCCACACTGCATTACCTACTTACACTTTGTTGCCTAACAAATCTCGTTATGTTTCCATGCGCCCAGATGAACGGATTTAATCAACTTTGTGTTAATTTTACAAATGAGAACTTGCAACAGTTCTATAATCATTTTATCTTTATTCTTGAACAAGAAGAGTATGAGAGAGAGGGAATTCGTTGGAGATTTATTGATTTTGGTTTGGACCTTCAACCCACAATAGATTTAATTGAAAAGGTACAAACGATTATTTTGATATTTAGGCCATTTAGCAAAGTAGAATTCTTAGATTAGCGAAAATTAAAATACGTAATGGCTAAGTAATATGATAAAGCACTGTTCTTAAGACTTGAAAAAGTTCTATTTCAACTAAATATTTTTTAAATACCTATTAAACATGAAAATAGATTAAATAGTTTAAATGGTTTTGCGTTAAATATTTAGACCATTTAAAACATTATAATTGTGTGCTATTTTGTTTAATTACCTAATTTATGTCATATTTTTTTAAATTAACAGCCGAATTTATAGTTTATTTTATCTACTACAATCTGATATATAAAAACATATTGTATCTCTAACATATTGTACTTTAAAACTGCAAAGCAATTCAAACTTTGATAACACAATACAATGTTTGCATGCCGCTTCAGATTTTATGCCTTCCTTTAAAATATAAGTTGACACTTACAGACCATAAATACAGCCTCATGATTTTGCATCTTTTGAACGATATAAAATTACCTTTACGACAAATCAAACTTAAAGAATTAAAAACATTACTTACTATTCAAAACATACAACAAAATCATGTGGCGAGAAAATCAGGCACGGTCTAATGCAACGGTCCGGTTACAGCCCATGGGTATCCTCTCCATCCTTGAGGAAGAGTCTATGTTCCCGAAAGCCACTGACCAAACCTTTGTTGAGAAGTTGAACAACAACCACTTGGGCAAATCTGCTCCTTACCTGAAGCCCAAGCCCCCCAAGCCTGGTTGCCAAGCAGCTCACTTCGCCATTGGTCACTACGCCGGTAACGTAAGTATCGAAACATTCTCAGATAAATTCGAACCAATTGTGTCTTTTTTTATGAAAACAGTGACCAAACAAACAGTAGGCTCACATAGGATAAGCAGTCCCATGGACACCCTCAGCTCCAGCTGGGCTGCGTATGTGTTGCCAGCCTTTTAGAGACGCTCGTTAGTTAGACGCTCTATTTCATAGCAATTTTACTTTACATAGGTCGGCTACAACATCACTGGATGGCTTGAGAAGAACAAGGACCCACTTAACGACACTGTTGTTGACCAGTTCAAGAAGGGCTCCAACAAACTGTTGGTAGAGATCTTCGCTGATCACCCTGGCCAGTCTGGAGATGCTGGTGCCGGTGGTGGTGGCAAGGGTATGTCGCATAATTTCATTTTCTATCAAGTAATATATGTCTTTTTACAGTTAACGATTATATAATGACTGGACTTCACGTATGTTTTTAGGATAAAATTCGTAGCCTCTGTCCTTCTTCAAGATCTGACTAAGTCGTGGCAAAAGATACCTACTATTATTGTTTAGTTGGGGTTATTTTTACTGGGCCAGTATGCATTCTATTATATTACTATTTTTACCATCGGTCGGACCATTAGTCTATTTAGGTTTGGTAATAGTTTTTATTTTATTTTTAGAGACCATTTATTTTAAATATTTTCTATATCATATTCCAATATACCTTTAATGTTGATACAAACAATATTTATTTTTGTAATTAAAAATGTTTATTTATCAAAGAAACGTAGTGATTTGCTAATAATTTCCAATTAACTTAAATTGTATCGGAAAAGTGGATTTCTTTTTAATGCTGTATCTGACACATTGGTTTACAAATCAGGAGCTGGAGGCAAGCGTGCCAAGGGTTCCGCTTTCCAGACTGTATCATCACTTTACAGGGTAAAAAACGACACGACCCGTCATTACTTGCTTCTGTGTCACGTGGCTTTTGTCCTCATCCATCTCAGGGCTGGCAATTTTGTACATAGCAATTGCAGCTTCCTAGATTTCGCCCAAGCGTTAAATTAAGAAATTGGTGGCCCTGAGGTCTATATAATGTCCGTCAGCGCGCTTCGTTTAGGGTCTAGTATAGGATCGCCGATATATCCCTGTAGTCCATGTCACTGTGATTGTCTTTCCTTAACCTATAATTATTACTATAATTCAGGCGGTCGCGGTAAGAAGGGTGGTGGTTTCGCTACTGTCTCCTCTGCCTACAGGGTATTAAGATTATTATTGTTACGATTTGTTATTCATTTTATGCAGGATAGAATTCTACACACATGTAGCTCTACGCCTGCCACTATATCTCAACTGGATATAGCCATAAACGATAATGGGCCACAATCGCCTTGACAACTGTTATTAATATATGAAAGTGTGTATCATTTTAAAACACATTTACAATCACACATATAAAATGTGTGCAGAAATACTTCAATGACTCGTATTAAAAATGCCGAATTGTTGCTAATAAGAACTAACTGTTTTCATTTTGTGAGTGTATTTTTAACAAATTGATCAATGTTTTAATCAATGTTCATGTCCATCAACATACTTGTATGTCGCAAGCCATTGTAGAGTGCCGCTTTATATGTTTAGTTTAATTTTATAAAAACTAGTGATTTTTTTAATAAAAAATATTTTTTTATATTTAAAAAAAAAACAGTTTTTATAACAGATTTATACGAATTTGCAATAAAAATATTCGTCAAATATGTTAATTTTCGACTAAGTTTCATTTTTACGTCAGGAACAACTTAACAACTTGATGACAACGTTGAGATCAACCCAGCCTCACTTCGTACGTTGTATTATCCCCAACGAGTTGAAACAGGCCGGTAAGTAGCTATGAGTATCGGGCCCAAAACAACTTCATAGATTCAGGTTAAAGATAAAAATAACTATTAAGAATTTATAATACACACCGCCTACACACCAGCACGCTTGAAAAGCTCTCGGCGATTCGCTATATTTGGCATGTTACGCATTATATATTTTTACTATGAACATAATGTTTTATATCCCGTTTAAAAGGAATAGTTATTAAAAATGTTTGATCTCTATGATGTACGTTTAACAAAGTTTTACTTAGTATTTAATAATGCGATTTAATTTATCTTAATGTTTTAAAACGTAATTTTTCGTGTAATTAATTATATAACCATCAATTATATTTTTTTTACGTCTTATATAAATTTATAATATTACATTTAGAGTAAAGTGATTTTTTTATGAAAACAAGAGGCACGCGAGCTGGAAGCTCACCTACGATAAACGGTCTTCCGCCCATAGGTAGCCCCAACCCTTACAGAGCGGTGGTGTTGTAGTTTATGTAACATTTTCTATACACCTTATGTCTCCCGACAGGTCTCATCGACTCTCACCTTGTGATGCACCAGCTGACCTGTAACGGTGTGCTTGAGGGTATCCGTATCTGTCGTAAAGGTTTCCCCAACAGGATGGTCTACCCTGACTTCAAGCTCCGGTAAGATTTACTATAGGAATGAAATTCGAAGGAATTGGATTGCGCATATATTTAGCGCAAGCATAAGAAACTCATCGCTCTCATAAAAGACTGAATTTATGACATATTCCATTAGAAAGATTATTTTCAGCCGCAAGTCTAAACAAACTTCTTTCAGCGCTGTATTAGTCGATGTTTATTCTCGTGTTGCACAGGTGTCGTGACGTCATTCGAAATATGCAAATGAGTAATTTTGAAATATGTCAATGACTGTTTGGCGAGTTTACCTGGGTGTTTCACAAATATATAATTATATTTATTTAATGTAATATTTGATGGGCAGTTACATGATTCTTGCGCCAGCCATCATGCAGAACGAGAAAGATCCTAAAGAAGCAGCTAGGAAATGTTTGGAAGCAGTGAACCTAGACCCCGACAGCTACCGTATCGGGCACACGAAGGCAAGGCCGCACGACCAAGCCATCCGTTGTTTCACTTTTTCGCGTTCATTTATAGTACCTTTAAGCTCTAGCGAATAGAGTTCAAGTATACATGGAGTATTCTTCCAGTTTCAGGGTTTCAATAAATTCCCACATACACGGATTTCTAGATATTCCGTGCCAAGGTTATGTTAGGATAAACACCTTGACTATCTGACGTTGACAAAATACGTCGGAGTCCTTATTTGTTGTTATGCATTTCCTTACCTTGTGACTTGATTGTTCTGATAATGTAGCTACAAGATCCTGGCCCCACAAGCTGTCGCCAAGGAATCAGATCCTAAGAAAATCGCTCAAATTATCTTGGAAACGACAGGATTGGATATTGAATCGTACCGTCTGGGTCACACCAAGGCATGTTATATTGGATTGAGTGTAGTTTGTGATCTGAGTACATGCAACATTTTGTTTTCGAATGCTTTCTACTGTAGGATTTATTCAAGGATGTTTAGTGCTTAATTCACAGAAACCATGACAAAGGTTTCAAGGGCCCACGATACACAGGCTCGGTTGCATTTGATCATAATAAGCCCTTTTACAAAGCGACATAAAGTACACTTGTAATACACATCTCAATGATTCAAATATTTTAACAAAAATTAATAGATTCAAGCTGTATTTTTATGCCGTTTCTTTGAAAGGATCATTATTTTTCCATTTGTTTTGTGTGCTCCTCAACGCAGATACAAAATTCTGTGCCCGAACCTGCTTAAAGAACCTATTTCGCCGGAGAAAGCTACCGAGAAAATTCTCGAGCATACCAACTTGGACTCAGAGTCTTTCCGACTTGGAAAGACAAAGGTAGTGATCTAAATCACTAACTTTTATCCTAAGCGAAAAAACTTTTTAGCACGATAACTTTCACGTGACGTTCCATTTCTTTGTATCTGGAATACAATTATTATTTGTTCAAACAACTTTTTTCAATTAAAAGAAATGGGACGTAAGCCTTATTTGTTTTTACTAACTTTTTACAGATAAGAACTTACTTTATTTGCTTAATATTCTATTTGCTCATTGCTTAATAGTTAAATTCTTTACTGCACCATTTTACACGTATCTGTCGCATTAATTTATTGAAATCAAAGATATTCGGGATTTTTGTAATGCAAAATATTTCATCAGGCAAACATAAATAATTGTAAATCGGGTAACAGGTATTCTTCCGTGCTGGAGTCTTGGGTCAGATGGAAGAGTTGCGTGACGACAGGTTGTCCAAGATTGTTTCTTGGCTCCAATCCTACATCCGTGGTTACCTGTCACGTAAAGAGTACAAGAGGTTGCAGGAACAGAGGTAAGTTCATAGACAAGTCCTTAATAGTTCATCTCTCTTGATATGGATTCCGTTATAACATTCTTTTCCGTAGAATCGCTCTCCAAGTTGTCCAGCGCAACTTGCGCAAATACCTGCAACTCCGCACCTGGCCATGGTGGAAGTTGTGGCAGAGGGTCAAGCCCCTTCTCAACGTCACCCGTATCGAGGACGAGATCGCGGTGAGTACTACTTCCGCACACCTGAAGTTTTATGATTGACTGACCCATAAAATATTTCGCGGCGAGAGAGTGTGATTCAGGCTCCTACAAATAGCACGACCGCGCCCACCTGGCGGTTACGTGACACCGCTGCACCTGCCGCCTCCATTTCTGGAACCGCCCCACTCCAGAGATCTCTATACTGTTTCTGCGGGGGCGCATTCTCGCTGGAATTCTCCAGCCGCACTTAGTTGTAAAACGGCTGGCGCGCGCGCACCCCTGTCTTCACGCGCCTCACGAACGAAATACGAAATAGTTATTGCATTCCTAATTATTATACATTTTTTTATATTTGATGCTGTAAATATTTAATAAATAATGGCAGCGAATCATTTAGCCATTTGGGATGGTGTAGATAAAGGTGAAGTGATCTTACAGAAACTCGAAGAGAAGGCACAGAAGGCCCAGGAGGCTTTCGAAAAGGAAGAGAAGCTCCGCAAAGAGGTGGAGGCTCTCAACTCCAAGCTCTTGGAGGAAAAACAAGCGCTGCTTGCCAGCTTGGAGGGAGAGAAGGGCTCGCTCTCCGAAGTGCAGGATCGTGCTAACAAACTGCAGGCGCAGAAAGCTGACCTCGACAACCAACTTAGGGTTATTATTTTCCTATTATCTAATTAATTTCTATCTAATTGGTTTGGTTTTAAGTACCTAGAAATTATATTAAAAAAATACTGACCAATTATTTTAAAAAAAAATGAATTTCATTGTTATAAAAATTAAATTAAAATATCGGGAAATTGATTTTAATACAGTATACATTCCAGTTACATATGTAAGTGTATCTTTTTCAAAATATCTACCGAACCAAATATGTAGATTGTAGAGATTCTTCCGAAGCTTAACGAACATTGTTGCGAATCGTGTTACATAGCACATGTTTTCTTGACTGTGGCTCTTTAAATAAACAAAATTGTTTATATGAAATGCCGCGAGAAGTGTAAAATATTGTACGTCTGTAACATTCACAATTTTATTGCAAATTTAACGATTATTACTGTAATTACGCGCTGATAGAAAGGAAACAGACACGTTTCATGATTATGTTAAACTTTTAACCAACTAGTACTCATAAATCTGTCACAGGACACGCAAGACCGTCTTACACAAGAAGAGGATGCCCGCAACCAGCTCTTCCAAGCCAAAAAGAAGTTGGAGCAAGAAATCTCTGGACTTAAGAAGGATGTCGAAGACCTCGAACTTTCCGTTCAGAAGTCCGAACAAGACAAGGCAACCAAGGACCACCAAATCCGCAACTTGAACGATGAGATCGCTCACCAAGATGAGCTTATCAACAAGTTGAACAAGGAGAAGAAATTGCAGGGTGAGAGCAACCAGAAGACATCTGAGGAACTCCAAGCCGCCGAAGACAAAGTCAACCACCTCAACAAGGTCAAGCAGAAGCTCGAACAGACTCTCGACGAGCTCGAAGATTCCTTGGAGCGTGAAAAGAAACTCCGTGGTGATGTCGAGAAGCAGAGGAGGAAGGTTGAGGGAGACCTCAAGCTTACCCAGGAGGCCGTCGCTGACTTGGAACGCAACAAGAAGGAACTCGAACAGACCATCCAACGCAAGGACAAGGAAATCTCTTCCCTGACCGCCAAGCTCGAAGATGAACAATCCCTTGTCAGCAAGCTCCAGAAACAGATCAAGGAACTGCAGGCCCGCATCGAAGAGCTCGAAGAAGAGGTTGAATCCGAGAGACAAGCTCGCGCCAAGGCTGAGAAACAACGCGCCGACTTCGCTCGTGAACTTGAAGAACTCGGTGAGCGTCTTGAGGAGGCCGGTGGTGCCACTTCCGCTCAAATTGAGCTCAACAAGAAGCGTGAAGCCGAGCTCAGCAAACTGCGTCGTGATCTGGAGGAAGCTAACATCCAGCACGAGTCTACTCTTGCCAGTCTGCGCAAGAAGCACAACGATGCCGTCGCTGAGATGGGTGAGCAGCTCGACCAACTCAACAAGCTCAAAGCTAAGTGAGTAGAAGTTCTCTGTTTACATTAAATATTTTTATATTAAAACGTTAACGAGAATTCAACGAAACATTTAAAATTTTATACAATTAATTAACAAATTCATTAGGATTATTTTATGATCATGGTCAGTATGATCGGGAGTTAAAAATAGGCAAGTGTTTCCAAACTATGAAGTTACGCAATCTAAGTAGAGATATTAATACAATGCAAAATTCAGGGCTGAGCACGACCGTGCGTCATGCTACAACGAGCTTAACAACACGCGCGCTTCTATTGACCAAGTAGCAAGGGAGAAGGTATATGTCACCAAAGCAACGAGAGGCATGTCTGTCACTCGGGGTGAACCTGCATGACCTAATATGACATAACACCCGACAAACATGACATTTACATTTGATTGATAGATCCAGATTCGCTCGGTGCAGTGTATTACTTGTATATACAATTTTATTTTAAACGTTCTTTTGTTATATTCTATGTATCCAGGGCTGAGAAAGAGCGCTCTCAATACTTTAGCGAAGTCAATGACCTTCGTGCTGGTGTCGACCATTTGTCCAACGAAAAGGTATAAATTGATGGAACAGTGATGTTCGCAGTTCGCCGCTGCAGCGCTTCAAGGCTTTTATAATCGAAACAAAAAGAAACACTTATCACATATACAAATCATTATATCCAACTAATAATAGAAACAATTCCCAATTAATAACTAAATTTCAACATCAATAATTTTAAAAGCGCATGGAGGCCGCTTTAGTTTTGTGTGTCGAAATTATAAATAACACATTCTATAAATAATTAAATGCACGAAGAATAAAAAACAAATGGATTGATATTTAACATAAAAACAGCGATTTACTTTATTACGTCCATAACATTACTGTTAAGATGTTTTTCATTAATAAATAACCGATCATTTAAACTAAACTACCAATCGTTAGTTCTCTATATATTTCTGATTATTATTGAAAACATTCCATAATTCAATTAAAAACTTAGCTATATATAGGAGAAGCATTAATAAAATAATCACCCACTAATAATTACGCAGGCTGCACAAGAAAAGATCGTCAAGCAACTGCAACACCAACTCAACGAAGTGCAGAACAAGGCCGACGAAGCCAACCGTACCCTCAATGATCTTGATGCCGCTAAGAAGAAGCTCTCCATTGAGAACTCCGACCTTCTTCGCCAACTTGAGGAAGCTGAATCCCAAGTATCTCAACTCTCCAAGATCAAGGTGTCGCTCACCACTCAACTTGAGGACACCAAGAGGCTCGCTGATGAAGAAGCCAGGGTAACTGATATTCAATATTATATTACCTACATCTCTATGAATTGTAATACTCTTGTGCATATATTTATTATTATTGATTTAGCAATAGTAAAGTAATTTTTCTTGTGTGCAGGAACGCGCAACACTCCTTGGAAAGTTCCGCAACTTGGAACACGACTTGGACAACATCCGCGAACAAGTCGAAGAGGAGGCAGAAGGCAAGGCTGATCTTCAACGCCAATTGTCTAAGGCCAACGCTGAGGCTCAATTGTGGCGCTCCAAGTACGAATCCGAGGGTGTCGCCCGCTCCGAGGAGCTCGAGGAGGCCAAGCGCAAGCTCCAGGCCCGCCTCGCAGAAGCCGAGGAGACCATTGAATCCCTCAACCAGAAGGTTGTTGCTCTCGAAAAGACTAAGCAGCGCCTTGCTACTGAAGTCGAGGACTTACAGCTCGAGGTCGACAGAGCCACCGCCATCGCCAACGCCGCTGAAAAGAAACAGAAGGCATTCGACAAGATCATTGGTGAATGGAAACTCAAGGTTGACGACCTCGCCGCTGAACTCGATGCCAGCCAGAAGGAATGCCGTAACTACTCTACTGAACTGTTCCGCCTTAAGGGTGCCTACGAGGAAGGACAAGAACAACTTGAAGCCGTCCGTCGTGAGAACAAGAACCTTGCTGATGAAGTCAAGGACTTGCTTGACCAAATTGGTGAAGGTGGACGCAACATCCACGAAATCGAGAAGGCTAGAAAGCGTCTTGAAGCCGAGAAGGATGAACTTCAAGCGGCTCTTGAAGAAGCTGAGGCTGCTCTTGAACAAGAAGAAAACAAGGTTCTACGGGCTCAACTTGAACTGTCACAGGTCAGACAAGAGATTGACAGGAGGATCCAAGAGAAGGAAGAGGAATTCGAGAACACCCGCAAGAACCACCAACGCGCTCTCGACTCCATGCAAGCTTCCCTCGAAGCTGAAGGGGCAAGGCTGAGGCGCTGCGCATGAAGAAGAAGCTCGAAGCTGACATCAACGAACTCGAGATCGCTCTTGACCACGCCAACAAGGCTAACGCTGAGGCACAGAAGAACATCAAACGCTACCAGCAACAAATTAAGGATCTCCAAACCGCTCTTGAAGAGGAACAACGCGCCCGTGATGATGCCCGTGAACAGCTTGGAATCTCTGAACGCCGTGCTAATGCTCTCCAGAACGAACTTGAGGAGTCTCGTACTCTTCTGGAACAGGCTGACCGTGCCCGCCGCCAAGCTGAACAAGAACTTGGTGACGCTCACGAACAGCTCAATGACCTCTCCGCCCAGAGCGCATCTCTGTCTGCCGCTAAGAGGAAACTCGAGTCGGAATTACAGACCCTGCACTCCGATCTTGACGAACTCCTTAACGAGGCTAAGAACTCAGAAGAAAAGGCAAAGAAGGCAATGGTTGACGCTGCCAGACTTGCTGACGAGCTCCGTGCTGAACAGGATCATGCTCAAACACAAGAGAAACTCCGCAAGGCTCTTGAACAACAAATTAAGGAACTGCAAGTCAGACTCGATGAAGCTGAAGCCAACGCACTCAAGGGTGGTAAGAAGGCTATCCAGAAACTCGAACAAAGAGTACGAGAACTCGAAAACGAACTGGATGGTGAACAGAGAAGGCACGCTGATGCCCAAAAGAACCTCCGTAAGGCCGAGAGGCGCATCAAGGAATTGACGTTCCAGGCTGAAGAGGACCGTAAGAACCACGAGCGTATGCAAGACCTTGTTGACAAACTTCAACAGAAGATCAAGACCTACAAGAGGCAGATCGAAGAAGCCGAAGAAATTGCCGCCCTCAACTTGGCTAAGTTCCGCAAGGCACAACAGGAGTTGGAGGAGGCTGAGGAGAGAGCAGACCTCGCTGAGCAGGCCATCAGCAAATTCCGTGGCAAGGGACGTGCGGGATCCACTGCGAGAGGAGTCAGTCCGGCGGTAAGCTAATACACCTATTACATAACCGAGAGAGTCATTTTCAAATTCAATCTAAACATGTTAATTGGATACATAATTTTATTAAATGATAGAACTTTTATATTAAGACGCAATTATTTTCTCTCAGGCGTCCATTAAAGGACGTGTCTAAATCACCATCGCCTTAAATGTAAGTTATTTTCCCCGAAGACAATTTCATGGATTGCACTTAGTACCGTGCCCATTATTAGGATACCTTTGTAAAGATGATGATATGTATAATATTCAAATGCACGTCCTGTTATTTTTTAATACTACCACTACTTCGCATGAAAATGTTTTCAAAACCATAGGACGTTTTGTATCCAGGCACGAGACCTGCATGTTCTACAACTCTCTATGGATTATGTTAAATCTGTTGATAATAATGCAGAAAACCTTAGAGACGTATCTATTCCTAGATCCTGAGATATGATTTAAAAATTTATGACCTCAATTTTTAATTACCTGTTGTTTTCAATGAAAACTTAGCAAATCTCTTCAGTTATAATAATAGTGAAAAAAATAACATAATTGAATCGAAATATAGAAAATCAAAAAATTTTAAATTGAAAACGTTTGCTAAGAAAATTTTGTCTGTTTGATGAAACAGATAATTGAAATGTTATTTACGTTTCAGCCCCCACGTTCGCGCCCAGCTCTGGACGGTTTCGGCACCTTCCCACCAAGGTTCGACCTGGCGCCCGAAGAATTCTAAACGTTCCATAAACAATAAAACGGACTGTAAATGCAACACCAGTGTATTCGCGTGAACGATAAACTGTTAGGACTTGTATAGAAAAAAAAATAACTGTATACACTATGTTTTACGAAGTATTTTGTAATTGTTGATATTTATTTATTGATTACCGTCTGTATCGCGCGGGCGAACGAGCGATGCGCACGCGCCGAGCTACCAGAGACACACCCCACAACCCCGACTCACCGCCACTGCGTACCGCTCGCCCGCCCTGCTTTCATCCAATAAAGCGATATCGTTGTCAGAAAATTTATCCTGCTCTTTTATTGATTTACCCATATATTATTAGTTATTTAGCAAACCGTGGGATGGTATTCCGTTGGAGAGTCAGGCTGAAGCATATGCTGACGCACTACCTGAGCCGGCTCGTCCGAAATGAAACCGCGGGCTCATAGAATACTCAGCGTGAAACGGTACTTGTACTGTGTTTCGCAG
>DWCF01000688.1:0-40545 GCA_018230265.1 Delias oraia | reverse complement strand
TCTTGCTTTTGTATTAAACAAGGAATTTTGCTTTTCAGAATCTTGCTAGAACTAGCTAAAGCTTTCTGTGTTCTTATTGCTGAAAAGAAAATTATCTTTATTATTTTTTGTATACAGATACAAATTAAAAATTTAAAAATGTAAAGAATTGTTTAGTTTACTCTCATTTTATACTTTTAACATTTAAAACATTACCCACCACAAGAGAGTAGATGTTGTTAATAAACATCATATTTTAGTATGCATAGTTATAGTTCAAAGTAGAAAAAGCCACATAACTATGAAGTATAGTTATTGGAAGCCTAGTGTTAAGAACCTTTTGGAGACAATACAATAAATAAATTTTCATCTATAGCCACTATAAATATTGTAAGTGATGTTATAATTTCATTTATCATTTTTAACTTGTGAAAATTGTAAAATTGATTTTCTAAGAGAAATCCTATAACGTGCGTTTTAGCAATAATGCAAAGATGAGTATCATTTAGTGAAACTTACATTCAACTGATGATCCCCTTAATGTTTTTTTTGCCTTTGTATATGTGTCGTACTTGTTGCTCCGCGATTCGCTCAGTAAATTCGTCGTAGGCTCAGCAGTCCTCGGCCTTGAAAGCCTGCTAAGACTTTCTTGAGATATTACTTTAGTTTGATTAGACTTCATTGGTAAGGGTCTCACAGGAGGGATGTCTCTCGAAGATTTCATTCGAGATATGGATTTGTTTTGCGATGTCTTTGATTTAGCGTCTCTAAGCCCTCCAGGTTTTAGATTTGCGCTCTTCGTTACACCCAACACCGGTTTAATGGCTTCAGCGTTGGCCTTGCTCAGATTAAACATAGTGCGTTCGTTGTGCGCCTTGGTAGTTCGAATTATAGGTGGCGTATTTTTCTTTTCGCGATCAGAATTAAGTTTAGGATTTATAATTATTGGTTTCAGTTGGTATGGAATAAAGGACTTTTTTATTTTCTCAATATAAAAATTACGCATCATCTCTAAATAGGCTGGGTTTTTGACTCGTTTTGTTTGAGCGCTTGATTTCATTTTCTCCGACCGTATAGACTGGGAACTCGGTGGAACTTCGAGCACAATGCATCCGAGTTCCGACAGCCGTGCGCGCAAGTTTAAGGGCAAATTTTTGTATTCTTCAGTATTTACGACGCTTGGCGTGGCTCGGACTAAAGTATTCTCGCACTGCCGACGCCAACTCGACACATTTGTGTACAAAAGATTACTAGAATGACTAGATTTCTGTTTGATGTTCAAAATAAGTTCTGGTTTATCATTTTGATGCCGTGTTTCTTTGATGTAATTTGACAGGAAGGCATACGTCCTACAAGTCTCCTGTGGTGGACTCCATTGTATGGCCGCCGTAACACACTCAATCAATCTTTGCTTTGCAAAAGGATCTAAGTTGTTATGAGTGGTGTCAAGTAGTTTGAGGACTTTAACTAGTTTAGTTCCAGCAAAATGTGCGGCTGATTTGAGCAACCTTTGGCACATTTTTATTACTTTATTCGCCCCTCGAGTTTTCTCCAATGTTCCAACTGGAAAATTATAAGAATAGAAGATCGTTATATCTGAATGTAATAATAATGTTCTATTTTTAAATTTTACTAAATTACGATAGAATGTTAAAATTGGAAGAAAAATCAAAGTTGAAATATTCAGTTACCTACAATACCGCAACCATAGACTGTATCGATAAAGTTGTCAAGACACAAATTGACTTCATGTTCTGTGTAGCACCTTTCCAATAACTCTTTTGGGAGCGCCAAAAACGCCTCAGTGACCCATACTTTGGTAAAGTGCTTTGTAATCCATTTAAGACAGTTCAGATACAGATCATCCAATTCATACATAGAGGACAATGAGAAGCATTCCACGACACCCACTATGCAAATGGCGCAAGGCTAGCAAAATTAAATTCACAAATCATTTCATAGAATCTAATACATAATCATTATGAAGCTGAAAATGTAATATATAAACTAAAACGTGCAGTATTAGAAAATTTCGACAAAGATTTTTACATACACTTGAATAATGCTGATAATTTTTGACATACACTGATACATGCTAAGCTACGCGTCAATCGCGTAATTGATATACGATAACTTAATTATCAAACAGGCAACACTTGCCGTATGGAAATTGTGACAATCTGATGATTCAAGTTTATCCATTATAACGTCCTTGAGTCCTTCAAGACAAAACATATCGGTAGTAGCAGCTAATTCAATAATAGGTATTCTGTCGAGAATTTGAAAGGTTCCCGAATATATATAACACAATACGAAATGAATAACTTCGAATGAGCCACTGAAAACAAAACAGTCATCAGATAATAATACTAGTTTCCTAATGACAACGCCATTCTGTAGACAAACTAGATAAAATGAAATACAAATGTATATATATATATATACTTTAAAAATATATTTAATAAGAACAATACTTTTATTTTCTAGGCATGTGTATATACAGGCAGCTATTTTTAATTTTACTTAAGATATGTATAATTTAAAAATAATAATAATTTTATGTTTCCAATTTATAAAAAGGCAATAAATTTAAGAAATCTATAATAAGCTGTTACTCACGAAGGAAGGACTATAACGTTGCCAGCGCTTTCGACAAAACCTCCACTCAGAATGCGAGCGAAATATTGACATCTGTAAGATTAAAACTGTTTAAACAACTTGAATCGAATTATGTGAACGCGTAATTTAATAGTCATCATAAATTGAGTCATTATCAACTCAATTCTTAATTGTATGTTATAAATTAAACAGGGCAAGGTTAATTTTTCAGAATAAAACTTTATGAAGACTTACCGCGAGGACAGGATGCATTTGTGTGCTTTAATGCGTTTTCCTGCAACTTCAACTATAACATCCGATGCGATTTCTTCAAGAAACATATGTAATAAGTCCTGCCCTAGTCGGGTTGGACAGTTACTAATTAAATTCGCCGCATAATTTTTTGAGTGTGATATGCTATCTGCAAAGATTTCCAATTTGAATAAAAATAAAATAAATAAATACTGTGACAGGGAAAAGCTACACCAAGTAGCTCTTCCCTCTAATACTAACACGTGAATATCTGAATATAACTAAAATACATAAAAATACAACACAATCACCACAATTTAAATTTTGTGAATAAAGGTATAGCTTTGACAATAAATAATACACATTTAGAGAATATGAAAGTAGCTTACCAAGAGTAGAGAGGCTATTCTGCTGTAAATTAATGTACATTATATTTATATTTGCTTTTAAACATTTATTATCAATTTCTGCAGGACTCGGGCTAATGTTCGATCTCAAAGATTTCATTCTCCCTGATATTGATCCAGACATACTCTCACTTAAACTATCAATTAAATTGGGAAATAATCTGTTTAAACTTGAAGCATTCTTCGACTGCAATGAACTAAATAGTGCCACTGAGCCAGCACTTGGTTGCTCAAATATCCTTTTTTTTTCTGGAACAGACTGAATAATTCGGTCACTATCATATTTGAAATTGAATTGTGAGATTGGCTTGTCTAAATCTGACAATTTTACATATAAGTTCTGGACTGGACTATTTTGTATATGATCTAAATATGTTTCAGAGATTTTATCTTCATAACTGATTGTATCTATCTTTGGTTTAGTTATTAATTTATTTATATTTACAGTAGAATCATTACATGGAGCTTTTATGTGTTCAAATTCAGACAATAACCAAGAATTATGTGTGGTGTTGTTTGTCGAACTATTTAGCGTGGGGTCATTATCAGAAGGGTTTGGAGATAATACTGATGGTATTGATAAATCAATATAAATTTGTAGATCAGATCTTGTGATTCCTGAATCTTGACTCTGGTTTCCCTTATCTGAGCTTGCCTCAGATGGTATTGTTTCTAAAAATGTAGATATGGATGACATTTCGGCATCCCAACTGGCGGAACTACTTGTGGTATTTATTATAGCATCCTTAATTTCAGCCATGTTCTCCTATGTGACGATAGCAAGCCAATATTGCTGAATTTTTGTTATAAGGTGCTGGCAACTTGCTGATTGAACTGAAAATGTAATATTCAAAATTAAATTTTTTAGGCTTAATAGTTACAAAAACTACATAAAAAAATGAACTGATTTTCAAAATTATACATATAATCTCTCAATTTAAATTTTATATGTTTTAATGTAATGTATTAATTATTAAATTTAATTGTTTTAATGTCCTATATTTTAAATTTATAAGTTCTTAGAGCAAGGTATGGTGATTCTAACTAAATAGTTTCATAATAATCAAAATTGTTAAATTTAATAATTCAAAACAATGTTTTACTAACCAGTTCTCCAAAACAAGCACAGACCATCTTTCAATATTCCAAATTAAATTAAAATTATTAGTTATTTTAAATAATGTAAACCACTGTAAATTGACAAGTTCCATAAGCTATGTATGTTAATTCTGAATCTCATCTGGTCTGACCTAAAAATCAGTTAATTTAAAATTCAATATGCATTTTAAAAATATTTTAATCAAATAATTTTTAAGCTAATTTAATAAATATAAACATGAGGTCAGACTATATATAAAGGATAAATAAAGATAAGTATAGATCATTAAAATATTCACAGATATTGGGACAGTTATAATAAAATTGCTGAGAAAGTGAAGAAGCTTACACCTTACAAATAACTACAATATTATGAAATCAAATGAAAATTATGACAGGCAATTGGCTGTGTGTAGCTACACAAAATATTTTAAAGCTATTAAACCTAATGTAAACTTGAAAAAAAAACCATGTCATTTGTCTACATATCAAATGTTTGTCGTAATGAGGAAACTGACCACACCTTATAAAGGTAGACCCTATCTTCAAAGGAACTCAATAACTTATAATATTCTCAATATATTTTTAATATTATATTAAACTATATCCTAACATGTACAAAATAGTCAAAAAAGATTGTATAATTTAAAAATGATATTTAGATACTTAAGGTTTTCTTAGATAAATAGGACCCATATAAAAAATACAATGGATTTCATCGGCATGATTATAACGACATACTAGCTATATTGAAAATCAATTCAAGTTCATTCGATTTAAAGCGTAATTTAACAAAAAATTCATGAGATCATAATGACTTCATATTAAACGCCAATAATATTAGTCACACTAATATCCAAAGTCCACTAAACTTAATTTTCAAAACATTTTGTTGAAATTCCAGTTCTATTTATTGTGATATGCAACTTACATATTTGTAGGTATAAAAATAAATAAAGAATTGATAGGTATTTATAATTATCAGAATGGATTTATAAAGTGTAATCGCTATCTGTCACTACGAAAATGTATCTGACATATTATATAGATAAGCGTCGAAAGTTCTGTGGCCTCACAAATCTAGTAGATTATTTACTATTTCAATTTTTGAATACTTGTCTTTAAAATTATTTTATTAAATTCATTTAATTCTCACAAATGGTGATATTAGTTAACTTTAACTAATTTTTATTTATTATTTAGCATAAGCTGTTCGGAATTGGGTATAATTAAAGAAAAATAATTAATTTAGTAAATTCTTTTACTTGTGGAAAAGTTAAGAAAGTTTCAAAAATTTCAAGAATATTATGATTAGGAAAGTAATTAAGATATAAAGAAACTATTGTTTTTAAAATTGTTAAGATGCGGCTTTCAGTAATTAAATATTTCTATAGTTAAAACTGAAAATATATACAAAGCATTAAATAATATAGAAACTATTATCTCTTCATTAGACTCAGACAATGATTGTTACGGAAACGCAGCGAAAAGGCTGCATAGGCTTTTAAATAATTTCGCTGAGGATTAAATGTAAATTTAAATGAATATGGGCGGCGGTGTTCTCTTACAATATAGAAGACCCACTTGCTCCGTTCTTGGCCATACTATACAAAAAAAGTTTTGAAAAGCCTTCCTCGAAGCCAAATTTCCCTTAACATTGTTTTACTATACTGTAAACTGTCAAAAATATCATCCTAAATTTAACCAAAATGTAAATAATTACACATAGCCTATTTATCGGTTTTTATACTAGGCGTGTACTTTTAACATTCTACTTCGTACTACGTGTACTTTTAACATTCGTTAAAGTAATGTTATATTTTTTTCATTTACTGTCTGACTGGCTTCTTCTGTTCTTCATTTTTTTTAACCGCAGTGTAAACATTCTCCAATTTTAATTGATATTTTATGTTACCATACTTATTCATATTTTGATTTTTCTGTAATAAACATAAAAAAATGAAAAAACTCGGAAGTGAAATTCGATTTACTTTATATGCCAGTGCTATATTTATTTTCTATTTTATATTTGGTATGTTGCAAGAGAAAATAACGCGAGGAAACTATGGAAACAATGATAAGTTTACGTGTACTTTGTCACTAGTGCTAGTCCAATGTATTGTTAATTATATATTCGCACAAGTTTTAACGGTAAGTTTAAATATAAATTATATTCTATAACTTGATGATATTATATATTTCTTTCAATAGCAATTGCAAATATAAATATTTTAAATAAATTTAGATTATTTTCACTTTGAATTCTCAACTTTAAAATGTCTAGCTCATTTACTTTTGTTTTAGTGGTCTAAGAAACATGATAAAGATACAACAAGGAAGCTTTATTATTTTTCTTCAGCTCTCACATATTTACTAGGTATGGTCAGCTCTAACATGGCATTGCAATGGATAAATTATCCAACACAGGTAATTGCTTTCATTTAATATTTCACATCAACTATACTTAATTTATTTGTTTTTTTATATTTAATTTTCTATTTCAGGTGGTTGGTAAAGCTGCAAAACCAATTCCAGTTTTGATACTTGGTGTGTTTTTGGGTAGAAAAGTCTATCCAATGAGAAAATACTTTTTTGTGTTATTAATTGTACTTGGAGTTGTTTTGTTTATGTACAAAGAGCAAGCAAACAAGGTCGTTGAAGAGTCACAAGGCTTTGGCATTGGAGAACTTTTGTTATTTTGTTCGTTGACTATGGATGGACTGACTGGTGCTGTGCAAGTATGATCAATTTAATAAGAATATCTAAAATGTTTTAAAATCTTACCATAATAACTATAAGATAAACTAACTTTCATGAATTGAAGGCATAATATTTAAGTGAACTTTTAAGAAAATGAAACCATGTAGAAATCAGTCCATTTTTTTTCATAGAATTTTTGTTTCATCAAAGTGGATATTTATTTAGATGGATATTTTAAAATCTTTTAAATACATAATATGTTATTTTTCATTTAATAATAAATTAGTTAAAAGTATAAAGAATAGTAGTTATTTATTTTGTTTCTGTGATTATGATACTGACATACAACATGGTGGCTAAATAAATCAGTAATAAAAATAATTTTAATTTTAGGAAAGAATTAAAAGTGAATCATCACCAACAGCTTATTCAATGATGCTGAATACAAATGGATGGTAAGACCTTTTGCATGTATGTTGATAATAGTAAAATAAATTTTGAAAATGGATATTGACTTATGAAAACTAAGTAATATATCTTAAATTGTATTTAAATGATTTTAACTTTTTAATAATTATTTATTTCTATTATCTTAGTATTTCAATGAGCTTATCTATATATGAATTCTTAGCTTCTATCTCATTATCAGAATAGCTTTTTAACTTTTATAAAATATTCAAAGAAACTTCAAATGAATCATATACAATGCATGTACCTATAATTTCAATAAAGAATGCTGTTATATTTGTTAATAGGTCTTGCATAATGTTGGGTATAAGTGTTACAATCACTGGAGAATGTTTAAAATTCGTCACTTTTGCAAACCAGTACCCAGAAGTTCTATTATGGCTTATGGGCTTGGCTCTAATGGGTGCATTAGGCCAACTTTTCATATTTTTTATGGTTAGTACAATTAAGTTTCTTTACATCCATATTATTCTTGTCTTTGGTTTTGTTCTAGAGTAACAAAATATTCCGTTGGAAAGGATTAGAAGGCCATACACAAAACTACACAAACTGTTAAATCTACTTTTCTTGAGTACAATTATTATCTTTTAATTATTCCTTGTTTGTTTGTTACATTTTGTCCAGATAATACAAGTTTAAATTACTGTTAAATTGTCACTACAATTTTTCCAAATTCTATTTGCAATTTCAGGTTTCCGAATTTGGTCCTTTACCATGCTCTGTAGTTACTACCACAAGAAAATTCTTCACTGTTCTAGCCTCTGTTATTATATTCGGCAATGTACTTATGTTTAGGCAATGGCTAGGAGCGACTCTTGTATTTTCTGGTAAGTTGTTAAATCAATGTAATCTGTATAAAAATTTCTTTATACCGGCAATGATTTAGAAGTGAAACTTCTTGTCACGGGGTGAGCCTAAAACGACACTAAAATGAGCCTGCTAAATAATATAATAAAAATAAAGCTGAAGAGTTTATTTGATTGTTTGCTTGAACGCGTTAATCTCAGGAACTACTGGTCCGATTTGGAAAGTTCTTTCAGTGTTATAGAGCCCATTTATGGAGGAAAGCTTTAGGTTATATATTATCACGCTAAGACAGAAAAGAGCGGAGCACCAATGAAGAATGTTTAAAATCGGGGGATATTTTCCTGTTGAGAGAGCTTAGGCTGTGTGCACTGCGTAAACGGTTGAAGGTTCGCAAAAATCATGTAAAAAAGTCCGCGAGAGCATATGTCTATCTTTTATGGTAGCTCACTATAGCCTTTTTTAATCTAACCAAATTTGTAAAATATATTTCTAAAATAATGCATTATTTGCGAAGGGGTTTTTATAGATGTGATATTAATCCGTATGCAAATAAATACATTAATTTAAAACAAAATTGGCCTTTACGTCATTCGATTGAATTGAGTTTCTTAGGAAGTATTGTACTTTTAAAATAACATCTCAGCAAAATAATGATCGAGTACTGCGCGCACAATGTGCAAAGCATATGAGCAGGATAGCATGCCGCGCGGCTCCGAACGAAACTTGTGCTCAACGAAGTACTTTTTAAATTATTTCTTTTCGGGATAGCATCTTCGTAATACTTTTTAGATTACATATAATATTTGAGTTTCTTTTTATAACTTTTGTTTTATAATTTATATGGCAAAATAACATTTGCGGAATCAGCTAGTAATATAACAAACAGAATTCATGTTATTTATTCTGTTACTTATTTATTGTGCTCTAATGCGTTTGTAATGTGCCAAATGTTTAGCAAATTCTGGGTCAGTTTGTTCCATTGGTATTAAAATGATTCTTGCCTCAAATCTACATTTTTGTGCTCTATTGGCAACTATTGTTTTATAGCAGGTGAATGAGTGCTTGTGAGTTTGATATGTGCTGATGGTTCTTTTGAAGAAACTGAAATTAGTTTATCAATTACCAATATTGTATCTTGCTTGTCGGCACCAAAACGATCAGCTGGAGCATTATCGAGCCACACTAGTAGTAGGGCTACCACGGTGCTGGAACTCGATTAAACACGATACTCACCAAATGGGTTACATCTCATGAATAACAAAACAGAATAATTGTATTTGTTATTAATCATTATTATTAAGTGTATTTGTAACTACAGATTCTGCTTTTTACTGAAAGAAGTTTCACTTCTAATTTTTTTCACTTTTTAGTTTTATCTTCATTTAACCATAAGTAATATATATTTTAATGTTAAAAAATTGTTTGGTCAAGCTCGAGTTTCTCTTATTTTTGGTATTTGATAAAGAAAAAGTCAGATCTTTTAAGAAGATTTTAAAAGTTTTCTCTGATTTAAATTTTTGATGTATGTAAACTGTGGTACTTCGCCCCAAAGTCCGCGAGAAGCTGTAGAGGTCTTATGCCGACAGCGATAGTCCTTTCAAAAAAAAAAAACTGAGGTAAACTGTGTGTTTAACCTAAAACTGTACATCAATTTTCTAAATTAGTAGTTACAGATTTGGTAGCAAGCATAGTATTGCTTAATCTTATTGATCTACATTCTTTATTTACTCTTTCTTACAGGTCTGTTTTTGGATGTCATTTACAGTAAAAGGAATACCCACCAACAAAAACTAGCAGATAAATAAAATAATTTATTATTGTCCACAGTGGAAACACTTTTATTGAAATAGGTTTGAACTGTTTTGGAATATGTTAAGTAATATTGGACTTATTTTCAATTAGTTTGTATTATATTATTATATTTACAAATACATTTTACTTGACAAAATGTAATATGTATGTGTATTATTAATTAAATTTGAATTCTATAACATTGGTTTTATTGTAAATAATGATAATTATTCCTTTGTGTAACGGGGATGAAATTTATTGAAAAGTGCACCAACAAGATGGTTGGATGGAAACTAATTATTTTAATTAATAGTGATAATTTAATCATATTAAATTTATTACAGCTAGTTTAATGAAAAGTATTAAATTTGAAACTTCAGTTTGTTTCTTGACTTAAAAAAACCAAAATACAATTTAATTTATAGGTGAATTATATAGAGATGTCTGTTACAGTCAATATAAAACTTATTGTAAAATACTAGGTAGAATATAATATCTATTTTACAAGCTTTTGTAGATTTAACAACTGCTGTTTATTAGTAACCGGGGTTCTTAATTTATTTATAATACTTTTAAGTTATGGGGATATAAAAAGCGGTTGAGCGCCATCTTTTGAAATACTTTATTAATTGATCAAAATTTTTTTTATCTATAAAGTTCGTGTCAATGTAACTTAAATTTTAAATCATTAAATTTGTTTCAGGCAGCTGTTAAAATAAGTTGTCAATGTTAACATGTCAAAATAGAACCATATGAAAGGATATTTGATGAAATTAAATTATGGGTGATGAAGAAGCAGCAACTCTTGAAGGCCAGTTCTATGAGTTTTCCAGATTGTTAGACAACAAACGTGATGGAACGACCATTACGTTATACCGATCCGACTTTTGGATGCGCCAAGCAAAAATGATAGAAGACAGGAAATTGACCATGACGGAAACTGGAATACTCTTTAATAAATTCAGGTAGCTTGTTATTATAGTCTTTATATTAATAATAATTGTTTGTTATTCTTTCAATAATCATATTAAATATCTCGTAACTTTGCTGTCTCGTTTGAATGGATTTCGCAGTAGCATGATTTATCGTATTCTTTGATATTAAAACTTCGTTGTAGTACATAATATTCAAACTAAGTAGGTACTTAATAATTCAATCAATGTTACTTGTATAAAAAATAAACGAAAAAATTAACGATTAATTGTTAAAATTTCAGTAAATCGGAATTAGACTGGGATGAATGGAATCAATTTCTAGATGAGCTCTGTGAGTTAAAAGGTTACGACCCGGAAACAACCCGTGAAACGCTCACTAATTGTGGGCTTCCTGGCCAAACGCCAGTCCTTGTACCTCAATATCGAGATTTCTTTGCGACTTATACACCTAAGGAAAAGTTGCCATTTTAATCACTGTGTTTTAATTGTGAGCAATAAAGTTGTGTTCAATTTAATGCTTGTTTTCATTTTTAAATTATATTTCATCATCTGCTGTCTTAGCTTCATGCTGCTGTCTGATCATTTTACGGAAGCTAGTTTTCAAAGTAAAATAACAAAACTGATATAATGCGAGCACTGGTACTTATCAATTTCATATATTGTTTTTATTTACCATATTATATGAATACAATATTTTGCCTACCGTTTTTATACAAAATAAGTTAATCGCTTTTTATCAGAAAATAAGATTGAGATACGAAAATAATGCCGATATAGATAATTTTTTAATTGTACTCTTTCAGGTTTTGATAACACTTTTAGGACTTTTTAAATATCGCATATCAACGGAAATAAAACGATTTGCAATAGAAGATTCGAGTGGCCAAGCAGACCGGTTGGATTTTAAAACAGTTCTAGATATTATTGCAAGATCGAGAGAACAACCTCGGTCTTTTAGACGAATGGACGATAGAGCTGATAAAGTCAAATTTCTAGCTGACTTTCTACGAAAAAAGGTTAAGCCTGGCAAATTAAAAAATATATTACGACAAGATGCAGCCCCAAATGTGGCAAGAATGGATTTTGAAGTATTAATAGAGAATGAACTTAAAAACGCACTAGCTCTAAAATCATCCGCACTTAACGACCGACCAGTTGTTCAAAAGAGTGGAAAAAATGATTTTCTCGTCATGAAGCCTGACATCCTTGATCCATTTGTGACTGTGGTACCCAATAATATTTACTACAACATTGAGAAAAAATGTGTCAATTGGCTAGACGATTGCAACCTTCACGGCATAAGAGCGCGACTTCTTCGAAAAGTTAAGTCTCCATTTAAATAAAGTAATCAATTTCTCTTTGCTAAAGATTCGCGAGAATAGCTAATAATAATAACGTTTAATGTTTCTGTACAATCTAAGGACAACGATATTTTAATATGTTTAAAACAATATAATAACACAGGAGCCTCGTAACTAATTGGTTTTATTAACCTATCACAAAGCGAGCGGTATCGGGTTCTATCGCCGGTCTGAATAAAAATTATATAGTTTAGTCGGTTTTTGGAAGAGCTTGACAGTATCAACACTGTCGCAACCGCGGGAGAGCCATGCTGAGGCACAAGCTGACCTACTTAATGGGCCGTCTCATAGGAAGTGACACAACGAGCTCATAGAATACCAACGTAAATAATAGTATATACTTGTATTGTGTTTCGCTGGCTGAACGATAAGGAATAGCCTGATTGTGGCGCGGCGATCTACCATTATAGTCGAGATGCGCTAGCGCCGTCGTATGCTTTACCATAAAAAAAGATTTGATTAAAATATATTTTTTTTAATTATAAGTGTGTGTTAAATAAAACAACTTGTATATATTCACAATGCATTTATTTATTGTTAGTTTAATTATTTCTCTTATAATATAGGAAAAACACTTTGCTAGCTGATAGTTTTAAAAGAATAGGCATTGGTTTCGTCATTATAAATTATCATATGTTGTTTTCGATGTCACAACAAGTTTTTTATTTTGTTGCGCTAATTTAATAATAATAAACATTTTGATGCCTACAGTAGTCAGTTTAAGAATTACACGATATTTATAAAAAATTATATAAAACACAAAAGATCTGTGGTCTTAAAAGAAACTAATCTTAAAATTTAAAAAGCAAATTAAATGGCAGTGGTAGTAAAAGCTAACAATATTAATTTTGGCACATTACCCAATAAGTATCGATACTTTCAGAAAAACATATCTTTGAATTAAAACTACCGTGTGTATAAAACAATATAAGAAGCCTGCCAAAATCACTATAATTTCATTAGCAATAGATTACCCTTCCTAACTACAACAATTAATTCTTATGGCACCAAAGTTCCCTTGATCGGGGATAATATTATGTAACTTTAGATATTAACAATAAATCTAGATAAATACGAATTCACAAGGTATTTACTTAAGAAAATATCTACTTAAGAGTGTACAAGAACAAAAATCTTATTTATGTTATAATTTTTCCATACTGTTTCTGAAAGTAACGAGATTAAAAACATATATTATCACTACTTACACTATAATATTATCATCAATTGACATTTATAATGCTTGGAACTCGAATGTTTATAGAGAGTTATTAAATAATGTCCCATAAATAGGTCTTACTAACTATGTGAACTAAACAGATTGTAGTTTTGCTTTATCTGTAACAAACAGAAATGATTTACACAGGTTTAGCAACATTACATAGTAAGACAATTATCTATCTAATGTTATACAAAACACATACGATACAGTGATTCAATCAAAAAGTTTATTGGTTTAAAATACTTCAAAAGAAATCAAATTATTTAATTTTATAATATTAAATTTGGTTTAAATTATTTATATATAAATAAAAACTTACTTAATATTTAAATTTATCTCGTTCGTATTTCGTATGGTAAGACTCAGTAGTGAATCGTTTGGCTGAAAGAAAATAATAGGATAACAGTTTAAATTATTATATAACTATGTTATACAAATTGCAACGTAAAAGTAAGAATGATAATATTTTATACCTCTCTAAAATAATATTATTCTTAATATATACATATATATAATATAAATATATTATATATATGTATATATTAATAATAGTTAAATAACTATATATGAAAGGTATACTTAATAATAATGAGTTTATATTTCAGTAAAAAAAACAACTATTAGTAGAATATTACTAAAAACTTCTTACTAGAAATAATCCTAGTAAATATACACATTAATAATGATAGTTACCTTTTAATAATCATTTATTATATATTTTATGAGGCATAGTAAGGACGGAAACAGTGAGTGATACAATTTGTAGCTAAATGGAGGAAAGGAGTTATAGTGGTATCCGGGTGGGGGAGATTCGAAAACTTCAAATTCTTCAAAAAAGGGATAAACGTCCGGGAACATTGAACTATTCCAGGTTAGCGTGTAAAGGTAAAAATACTCATTAGACTAAAAAGTACTGGCTACTTCTTTTTTAATTTTATTTTTCCTATAGCGGCTAACGGAGCAGGTGGGTCTCTTATAATATGGAAAGAGATCACCGCGGCCCATGAACAACCGCGCCTCAGTCATTGGTTGTGTTGTCGGCTTTTTACGCCGCTAAGGTTATTATTATTAATAATTATTATTATTAATATTATTGTCAATATATTACTAAAACGTACACTGATTTACGTTTTTAATGAACGTACAGAAGTAAATTTACATTTTTAAACTGTAAAAAATGTCATTTACTTGCTACTATGTTTCACAAATGTATATCTTATATTTACAACTATTCCATTGTAGTGCGAGTTAATATAATAAAAAAGTAACGCTTACTCTTTGCACCGCTGAGTGTTCCTGCCTGCTACAGCGACATTGCCTAGCTGAAGGCCTCTCTCTGATCCCGTAAACTCTACTTGCTCTATGCACCCGGTAAGACCTGGGTAGTAGTTGTATTCCGCGCTCCAACGTTCCGGTATACCACCTAAAAAACCATTATAATTTGATTTTTCAATTCCTTCAATAACACCTTGAAAATTTTTTAAGGCATTAGATTTTTTATGGTGTAGTAGACAATGGTGTAGGTGGGTATGTTATGTAGTAAGAGAACACAGGGCCTCCGATATTTTCACTCACTCAGCGAAATACAGTAAAGTAGCGTTTCACTCTAAATATTCTGTGAGCCCATTATCACTTCGGACGGTTCGAGGAAATTGGTGCGTTAGCATATGCTTCAGCATGGTTCTCCGACGGTCCCAGATTACTTAACTTACCAATATAAATATTAGAGTCGGCGTTCATAACATTGGAGATACCGTTGGTCAATTTCGCTTTGCTAACACCGTCCACAGTTAATTCAACGCGGTTGTCATCAAAAAGTTTGGCAATTATCTGTAAAAGAATAACATTTTAATATAATGTTATGTCAAACTGACTTGAACAAAATTCTGTCTTTATCGTGCACATTTACGCCATTTTCACAATTTATTTGTAAAGGTTTAGTAAATAAATTAAGCAAATTTTTAAATAGTATAGCGGACAGCGGAGCAGATGGGTGCGAGGATGTGGTAGGAGAACACCGCCAATCATTAACAACCTCGCCACAGTCCGCGCATTGGTTGTGTTGCCGGCTTTTTATACCACTCAAGCGGCTTATTTAAGGGCCTCCGACATCCTCCCTCACTCAGCGAAACACAGTACCAGTACCATTTCACGTTGAGTATTCTGTGAGCCCGAGAGATATATATATATAGATTATAATCGATGCTTACATTGTGGTTCTCTCCGTCTGTAACAGGCACTTCATTAATCACTATAGTGTTCACGCCACTACCCATGTTCCAATCCATCACGACGTAGCCTTGCTCAACTAAAATAATTGCAGTTGATTAAATTCAGAGTACTAAAGAAATAACTAAACAACTTTAATATTTCATAAAAAGTTATATATTTTATACGTATAATTTAAACGTAAGGCCTAAAAATTAATATAGGTACCTACCCCCAGTTAGCATAGTAGGTCTTATAGTACAAGAGCAATACCTTTATTATTATTCGAACAAATCACTTTTAAACACTTACTTTTAATGAGAATGTAGTCGCCGCCAAAGTTTAATTGAGCTTCTCGTTGGTACAAAAGAACTCCATCGTTCGTGGTGTGCACAGCTAATGCGATGACTGCAGGCTCGATGTCCAATTGATCGTAAGGCAAGTAACTGGCCGGTAATTCCAAGTAACCGTTACCATTGAAACCGACACTCTGTAGAAGCTCCAATGCTGTAAATAGAGTCAGTCTATTTTTATCTTCTTATAGTTACTCAAAATTTTATGATTAAACTTAATGTATGAAAGATGATCGCGCGATTGTTCTAAACACTAAATCAATAACTGCTATTTAAGTTTCAGAAGCTACAATAAATCTTCAAAAAAATCTTAAATATGTGTTAAATAATATAAAAATCAACTTTATTGTAATGGTTTTATGTTGTAAAGATCGGCAGCCCACTGGCATGAGGCTCCACCTGGAGGTATGGTCCACCACCCATGGACACTTATTTATTATAACATTTTAAATCCCTACTGGTTTGGAAATGCCTGTACAGATAGCTAATGCCACATAAGCCTGATATAATATATTAGTAAATGTGGAACTTACTAGTCCATTATGGGCTAAAACTTTCGCGTAAATATACTTAATGATATAATTAATCACACCCAAAAGTACATATATTTATACTAAGTGTCTACTTAGTTATTTTGTTATCGACGAAATATTTAAAACAGTCTAAAAATCTGTTATACATGTATGACCAAAACTTTTAAACCTTTTCCGTTGTGTTTTAATTGACAACAAAGTTGACAAATTAAAACTTACGCATTTGACAGTTGAGCCCGCCGTATCCAAATGGACAATCACAGCTATAGTTCATCCGGGTATTGAAATCGCTTTTGCACGTACCACCATTTTTACATGGGTGTGCTAAGCACGGATTACTTGTGGGTAGTCGTTGTGAACTTTGAGGTGGCCTGTACTCGCAGTATTGTCCAGTGAAACCGGGTAAACAAGTACAGTAGGATGAGTCAGCGTTTGCACAGTACCCTCCATTACGACACTGAGAGCAAACGCTCTCAACCTGAAATAATGACAGCATGATATACTAGTAATACTACTAGTAATACATGATATACTATACTAGTAATTTTAAAGAAATTTCTTGTTATATCTTAATTTAAAATGCTTTTTAAACTTAATTGTCTCTTTTTTATAGTATAGCTGACGACGGAGCAGAAGGCTCTCCTATTTGGTAAGAGAACACCGCTGTCCATGGACAACCGTGCCGCAGTCCACGCATTGGTTGTGACGCCATTGAAGTATTTTTGTAAGCGTCATTTTAAGGGCCTCTGATATCATCACTCTCTCTACGAAACACAGTACAAGTACAGTTTCACGCTGAGTATTTTGTGAACCCGGTATAACTTCGGACCGCTGGCCCAAATAGTGTATCACCATATGCTTCAGCATGGCTCTTTTACGGGTGAAAATTCTTCTATTAATTTCATAATACGATAGAAGGTTACGACTAGAGAATACTTACATCTGGTATGTCGCCACGATCGTAGTTAACGCATTCTTGTACATTAGCCGACTGAATTGATGAATTTATTAAGTTTAAATCACCTCCCTGCAACTTAACCTTAAGGAAAGAAATAAAAAAAATATGTAAAATAAATTACAAACAAGTAGATCAGTTCAATTCTACTTAATGTCTTATAAAATACTTTTCGCTATTTGTCTCTTCGTACACTTCCACGCTTTTAGCTAATATTAAAAAAATCTATTTAAAACTTCGATAAAAATCGCATGCTGGAAATAAACTTAGGCTTTAAGCCCACGTACTTTGATTTATAGTACGAGGTAAAATATTTTATGCATCTTTCTATATTTGGTTTCTATAATTATGTAATTTGAATAAACGTATCTGTATGTAATACAAAAAAATATATAAAAATATAAAAAAAATATAAATATACAAAAATAATACTATATTCATTCCCTCTTTTAAAATAAACGAGTTTTCTACTCACATCCTTGATGCATCCACTGAAACCACCGACAACGCCAGTATTATTATTGAGTACCACAGAGTCATCGACACCACCGACGAACAATGGTGTTTCCAATGTCAGAGAATCCTGTCCAAGAACGAAATTATTATACTCAATTATTAATTTAACATAATAGTAATTGAATCCAGAAAACTTGGTCACAAATCCATATTTTTAAATTAATTACTTTACTAAGTAATATTTATTTATTGTATAAATAAACATTTAACAATCACGTACCCTAGGTGAGGTTAATTTATAATTGTAGTTGTGAATCATATCCTCTGTTAAGGAAACTAAATCGCCGCTTCTAATAATTTGTACAGACGTCCAAGTGTTTGCTTGTAGAGTTTTATTACTTGTCAGTATCACTGGTTCGGTATCTGAAATGTACAAAATTGTATTTGAAATACTGGTATGTATGAAAGTTTGTATATAAAAAATGTACTCTGTGGTGATATATCGTAAAAACATATTTTTATTTGATTCAGTAACAATTTTTTAATAGGAAATTTGTTGTCTAATCTGAAAAACTTGTCATATGAGTAAATAGTAAACCATATTTAAAGATGAAAATAAGAACTGTGGCAATTCAAGAATAATAATAAAATTTACTAATAAATATTCAAGATTGAAATAGTGTGGTTTTATGTGACTTCTGATTGATTTTTTAGAATTCTTACTTTCGCCAAGATCGTATCGGAATTCCAAATGTCCATTGCGAACTGTGAGAGATGTAAATCCACCATAGCCTCTTGGTGATTGAGCGCAGTACATGATGATACCATCAGTGACTGGTGGTTTTGGTTTGATCTTCATAGACATCCTGAGATAGCGTGATGTCTCTGGAGGTTTGATGGCCAAAAATGCACTTCCCGTGAAAGCAGGGTATTCGATATTCTGCCTAACGTCACAGCTGAAATTGTCACATTTATTAGCAGAACTCATTCAAATGTTATATCCAATGTTAACTTTAAATATTAAAAATCAACTACTCAATGTGTCAATTTCTATGGATATGTAATTTATAAATTAATCAAATCTAGCTCAAATTACCATTTTTTTATATGAACGGTGGCAAACGAGCAGGAGGCTCACCTAGCGTAAGTGGTCTTTCGCCCACGACACCCCTAGCCCTTGCAGAGCCACAGGTTCGTTTCCCACCTTTAAGGAAAAAAATTTACGCTCTTTTCTTGAAAATCTCCAAGTCGAATTGGTTTGGAAATAACCCAGCTGGCAGCTGACTCCACAGAGATGGTGTGCGGCACAAGATGCATTAAAAATGCTCAGTTTCAACTTTGTATTCTGCCTCGATGTTCGATTGTGAAATTCAACAGCAGGTATTAATCAAAAAAACTTACTTTCTTCCAGCAAAAGTGACAGGGCATGCACATTTGTAACCATCCGCCGTCTCCGTACACTTCCCAGGTCCACACAAACCTGGCCGGCACGCTTCACCAGTCTTGTCACAGTTTTGACCAGAAAAACCATTCGCACATAGGCATATGAATCCACGTTCATTTCGAGCCTCCTATGAAAAAGAGTTATTTTATTATCACTTTGAATATATCAATACTGTTTCTGGATTCAGAACGGTTTGAGAGTTGAAAACGTTTCAAATAGATATTTTTTTAACTGATTGTAATTAAAATAAAAAATTACAAATACTATTTCACTGGTGCTTACTTGACACACGCCATTGTTAAGGCAAAGGTTTGGGGTGCAGGAATCGCAATCAAGAACGTTGTTTTTTTCTATACTTTCGGCCATTATATTCTTTTCTTCTTTGCCAAGTATCAACATGCTCACGCAACCGACGAATCTATAAATTACATCCATTAAACAAATAAGCATTATTAAAAGTTTTACGTAACTATTTATCAATGTAACTCTAAACACAAGAACAAAAGTATAAAATAGGATTTTTGTATCAGTTGAATAGTAATATATAAAATAATATTAACTTTATGTCAGTTATTAGCAATCAATAGTGCCTCACCCTGAAGTTGTTTCTAATTCGTATGGTCTCTGTTGTGGCGCATTACCAACGTAGAGTGGTGCGTAGAGATCTAAAGTCTGATATTGTATTGAGGACTCGGCCGAGAACGGTCCAGTGTTATCGACATCCATTGTTACTGTGAACATATATAATTTTTTTTAATTCATTTCAATTTTTTTATACCTGCATCGAAAGACAAATAATCTTTTTTTATTTAAATTATTTATTGACTGTACATGCAATTGTTAATTGTTATTTATATATGAAAAAGTAAGGCTAGCTAGTAAGTTACCCTTATAGTCACTTCGCCGTAGTCGTATTGTATGCCAGGCATTCAATGTGAGTGGTCGGTCTCCTCTGGTAACAAGAGCATCAGCTGCATCAAACTTGAGGGTAAATTGTGGTACTCCATCAATCAGTTGCAAAACTAAATAATGTCCTGTTCCATCATCATTTTGATTATTGTATAGTATTATACCGTTTGAATCTGAAATTAGCAGTAAGTTGTAAAACGTTTTTATAAAATAAAAACTGCCCTTTCAAGATAAATTTATTAGTATAGCCAGACAATGAAGCAGGCGGGTGTACTGTATGACAAGAGATCACCACTGCTCATAACAACGTCACACTTGTGAGAGAGCCATGCGGACGTTCTAATAGGCTGGCTCGTCCGAAGTGATATCATATATAACCCTTGAAAGCCGACAACACAACCAAAGTGCTGGCTGCCATACGGTTGCTCGTTCCCGCAAATGATTCAAGACTTTTCTACCCTCGTTCTCTATATCTATACGTCCCGCCACACGATGGAAAGACGATCTAACGAAGGTCGCGGGCAACCGCTGGATCCAAATCGCTCAAGATCGCAGCGGGTGGGCGTCTTTGGGGGAGGCCTATGTCCAGCAGTGGATTTAGATGGGCTGATGATGATGTATGTTTGGATGGGTATAATTTCATGAGTTCACTTAACCAACATCCTATAATAGTAGTACATTTTTATTCGTAAGTGGACCGTGTTCAGGCAAAGGCGGTTTTTAGCGCGGTCCCTACACAGAACCCTACTATCTGTTTTATATTTTTTTTCTCGTGGGGAGGCTATCGATTCTTAACTTGCATTTTATGATGATCCAGAACGTATAGTTGAAGTAAAACAATTGACTTATACACAGCGTTTTAAATATTCAATAAAAAAAAATTTATATGTTCTATGATCTACAGACAATTGACCTTTCAAATTTATCATTTGACAACTATTACTTGACAGTTCTCAAGAATGATATCTCTTGAAATTTTACGTTTTACAAAAACAATTAACATTAAATAAAATAATAGTAGTTAGTAGTATAAAAAATATATATAGATTTTAATTATTATAAGTTTAGGATAAAATGGCTGCAACAGCTAAAGTTGCTGTGTCTGAAATCCTTCGTAATAAAGATGACTTGGGTGAAGAAGATGACGAACCTAAGAAAAAATCTCGAGAAGATTGGCGTAAAGCTAAAGAGTTGGAGGAAGCTCGTAAAGCTGGTACAGCACCTGCTGCTGTCGATGAAACAGGTAATTTCTCTGAAACAATTGAAGAAAAAGTGTAAACTGCTTGTAACGTCTCAACATAACAAACTTCCTAAAGCGTCGTAGTTAATTAACTTTGTTTGGTTTAGGTCGAATTACATACACATATACACTACATAGCATTACACCAACTCTCAATAAAGATAACAATTGAGTAAAAAGCACCTTTGGAGTTGCCAAAATTAGTAAAAACTGCGCAACTGTTTACATTTTTTTGTCGCATAATTATTCTAGCCTGCAATAAAGAACAGAAGCTCTGGAAGCAGCTAAATTATTGTAATATTACTTCTTTTATCACCAAGAAGCGTTAATATCACAGATTTAAATAAAATAAGTAAAAAATACAATAAAATTTCTAGTGCAGCAAAAGACGTCAGACAAAAATAACATATTTGCAATAGCATTCAAATACGATTCTTTTTTATTTACTTAAACTACTAACACTAGTGAAATATATTTTTTTTCTAATTCGGATTTTTGATTTCTCCACTTAATGACAACTCTCTATAACACCATAAAATGCACAGTGTAAACGTGAGACTAAAGTTTATATTTATTTACATATATATATATATACGTAGAGTTTACACTGTAATTTATGATTTCGAATATATACTGTAATATAGCTGTATATAACTGTGTAAAGTAGGAGAAAACCATAATATTAACTTTTCAAGTTAATAAATATCAAACTACATATTATTTTAGGAAAGGACATCAACCCTCATATTCCTCAATACATATCATCTGCACCATGGTATTATGGGACCAGTGGCCCGACACTTAAACATCAGAGACCTCAAGCTGATAGAGAAGGAAATTTCACAAGACTTGATACATATTATAACAAGGGTGTTGATATTGTAAGTAGTAATAAATTATATGTGTTATTACATTATTATTATGAAATAAAGTTTTTCTGAGTGTACAAGTAAAAATATACTGAAAAATTTTGGAATTGGTCATCCTTGTAGTATGTGTTAATTAATAATTAATTTATTCAAGTAGTTATTACTAGTACTTTATTTAATTAAAAGCTAATTCATACAATAATTGTGTTAGTGATTGTGTTATCAGTAGCTTTATGCATAGCTTTTCTTGATTTATGGACAATTTTCAAAGTAAAGTTAATAAGTTCATCTAAACTAACACTTCAGCTTTATAATTATTATTGTATTTATTTATTTTTTTTGCAGTCCAAAATAACCACAAAATTCAGAAAAGGTGCTTGTGAAAATTGTGGTGCTGTTACACACAAGAAAAAGGACTGCCTTGAGAGACCAAGAAAGGTTATATGAATTCTTAACATATATTTATTTACTGGTCTGCCTAAACTATTTATTTTAAATTGATCTTCTATTAAAACAGATTAAAGAATATGTATAACAATCTAAATGCTGGTATTATCCTTGAAAATCATAATATTTATAATTTATTGTGATTTTTTTGAATGTGTTAGATTGGTGCCAAGTTCACAAATGCCGGTATTGCCCCAGATGAATTCAACCAACCTAATTTAAACCTGAGCTACGATGGTAAGCGAGATAGATGGAATGGATATGACCCGATGGAACACAAGGCTATCATTGAAGAATATCAAAAAGTTGAAGAGGCTAAGAGAGAAATGAGAGCTAAGAAACTAGAAGAAGGTAAAATTTCTGCTTGGCAGTAGTAAGAAGTGTTTTTGATATAAAATAAAAAGCCTTTATTTAATCCTGCAACATTATTTCTTTATTTA
This sequence comes from Delias oraia, assembly GCA_018230265.1. NCBI lineage: Eukaryota > Metazoa > Arthropoda > Insecta > Lepidoptera > Pieridae > Delias > Delias oraia. The sequence continues at coordinate 17,073 of DWCF01000688.1, read as the reverse complement.
CTATTTTTAAAATATATTTTTATATTAATTTTTTAGCAAGGTTCCCATAAAATCCTCCTCCAGTGATATCCACTTGTCTCTATTCTGTGCTAATTGCTACCACTTTGGAGCTGCATTATTTTATACTTTCTTTGATACTGGAGCAATAATTATTAGCGTTACTGTATATTATAATAGTTACATAATGAGTTATGTCAAAAAAGCATTTCGGAACTGTGTAAATATTTAAATTATTGTGTACAATTTGTAGATCCTACTGCTGCAGAAGATGAGGATAATGATGGAGAAGATGAAGATAAATATGTTGACGAAGTTGATATGCCGGGTACTAAGGTAAACTTAAACCCTGCCATTTGTATCAAGGCCTTAGTCATGTTGTGAAATATGAAACTTTATGCATTTTAAAACTTGGTTAAAATGTAAACTTTTGATTTATTATTTCAGGTTGATTCAAAACAACGTATTACAGTTAGAAATCTCCGAATTCGTGAGGACACGGCAAAGTATCTTCGCAATTTGGATTTGAACTCTGCTTACTATGACCCTAAGACCAGATCTATGAGGGATAACCCGCACCCAGAGGCGGCTGAGTAAGTAGATTTATCAGATAATGTAAACTTGTTTGAATATTTGCTAAATTTGATATGTAGTTTATTTATTCCAAAAACTCTTCTTCGTCGTGACAATCGTGCGATACTCTGGATACCATTTCATCTTTCCATCTTCCTGACATCGCTGTCCTGCACCTTTATTCAGTAATAAACTGTTTTGTACGATGTTCCGTCCCATATTCTCAGCATTCTGCGCCAGCACTACATTTCGAACGTGTCAATCCTCGATTTGACCATCGCTTTTAATGTCTAGGTATAGGATAAACTATAAGTATATAATTTATCCAAACCATGACAAACGAAAGGAGGCTCATCTAGGATGAGCGGTCTTTCGCCTGGGTATAGCCCTGGCCCTTGTATTTTTTTTTTTAATGACTAACCGCTGTCGGCATAAGGCCTCTACAGCTTAGCGCGGACTTTTGGGGCGAGCCATAGGTACGCCGAGAGATTGGTTTATAACCGCGACTGGCCCAAGGGCACAACTGGCCCTTGTAGGGCGTAGCCGGTATTTTGAATTGTATATGTTTACTTGTATACTAAATATATTTATTATTAAATATATATTATTTTGTATATAATTTTTTTTTCGTATATACATTAAGTTGTGTATTTTTTTCTTCCAAAAGCGAGTACGCTGGCGAGAACTTTATCCGCCTAACAGGTGATACGGTGTCTCATGCGGCGGCGCAAGTGTTCGCGTGGGAGGCCCAAGCTGCCGGTCTCGATGTGCATCTGCTGGCCGAGCCGACCAAACTGCAAGTACTGCAGAACGAATACCATCACAAGAAGGAGAGGTTTGAAGGACAGGTAGGTGAATGTTATGTTTTTAACTAACCGATTTACAGGAACTGAACTCAAAAGCATTTATTCAAATAGGAGCCATATCAGTAATTTTACAGTAGTAAAGCTACCATTGGTTTGGAAGATCTCTATAAGAAGAACCAACGAGGGTTTAATTTGTTTTATTGCCTAATTTACAATGGTTGGTTAATTTATGTTTGCTAGTTTAAAGGGTACCAGTTTTATATATTATTTATTAATGAATCGTATTATTTATTAATAACTGAATATATCTAATAATTATGTATTTATAAATGCTTATGTTGTGTTATGATAAATCATAAATACGACATCTTGTAAGAGTTGTGTTCCTAAGCAGATGTTATTAAGTTTAAAGTTTATATAAATAAACGTGACTTGTAGGTGAAACAATCAGTTCTGGACAAATATGGCGGCGAAGAACACCTGAAAGCGCCTCCTAGGGAGCTACTGTTAGCACAAACGGAAATTTTCACACAATACAATAGAGACGGGACGCTTGTCACGGCATCTGAAAAGCAGTGGCTCAAGTAAGTAAATTTATACACTCCATAGAATATATATATTTTTAGTAGGTATAGCGCGCAATGGAGCAGATGGATCTTCTTTATGGTAAGAGATCACCGCCGCCCATGGACAAAAAACGTGACAATCCACGCTTTGAAGAATATTTATTTAAATAAAATAGATTCGCATCAGTTTCTTGCCATTACTTGTGTGAAAAAATATGTGTCACTTTTTTTACAGATTACAGATAGTTTACAGATTTTAAATCATGTATTAAAAAAAATACTAAATTAAATTTTTGTAACATAATTAGAGCCATTAAACGCTTCCGCGGTTGAGTGAAATGCCTTGGGTTGGAAATATGTATATGTAATGTGTATGCATGTTGTTGTACTTATTAAAAACCATGTAACTTCGTTGATGTATATATTTGCATGTTCAATGTCTTACGTCGTTGTGTTTACAGGAGTCAATATGAAGAGGACGTGCTCATAAACAACCACACGTCCGTATGGGGTTCGTTTTGGAAAGCCGGGCAGTGGGGGTACAAGTGTTGCCATTCCTTTCTTAAGGTATATCCAGCCAATATTATAATCACCTCGATGTGTGTCGTTCCACAATAGAACGTTTTAAGGCATTTTATGCCGCGCACCACCACTCTGTGGAATCAGCTTCCACCAAAGGTATCCAGGCCAATACGTCTATGGGACCTTCAAGAAAAGAGCTTTTATATTTCTTAGTCCGGCAACGCACCCGCGGCGATATAAGGGCGATATAAGGAATGACTATGGGAGGATGACTGCTCATCCTAGGTGAGCCCGTTGCTTGTTTGTTTGTATGGATCGATTTTTGCTGAAACTTTGCAATAATAGTTCATACATCATAATAACACAGGATATGATTTGTGATATTTAAATTGGGCAAAATACAATAAAAAATTTCACGTACATAGCTTGGCCGCAGTAGGTAGCGTACCGGACAGGGTGACATCTGCCGGATCCACAAGTTTCCTAATATATATTTACATGTAGGTTTACCTACTGGTACCACGCTCCGTGGGTTTCGCTGTGTCAATGACGATTTTTTAGAAGTTCTCAAGTCGTATTGGCTGGTTTATTTTGTATTATTTTATCTTAATTGTCGTTTTTAGACCATAACTTGCCGTTGGTAAATTTATGTATATAAGCAAAAAAATTAATTGTGATCCCACTTAATACAGATTATATTAATTATTATTTCAGATGTCATACTGCGTGGGTGAGGCAGGCAAGTCCGTTGTATTGGAAGTATCAGACGCTAGTGTTTCTGATAAAAAAGGTAACATGTCCTAGCTCTCATATTTGGAAGAATAGAGAGTTTTTAAAAAATTTGGTGTCATTTTTTAATTTGTATTTCAGCTATACCAAAAGTAGTCACGTCGTCGTCAAGTTCAGATACATCATCAGAATCGGAGGAAGAAAAACGAAGTAAAACAGAGAGAACGAGCAAGAAGAAGAAGAACAAGAAGAAGGCAAAGAAAAAGAAGCAGAAGTTGGAGAAGGTGAAGAAAGTGGAGGATAAATTGAAGAAGGTTTCTGTTATTTATACATGTACAAATATAGTGCAACTATTAGACGTTGTTCCGCCCGTCCGATTTACGACACTTTATTATATTTCGGCTAATTCATATCATTTTATTTACACCAAATTATGCGAGTCTGGTAGCGAAGTGATTTAATATGTCTACCATGAAGCGAGAGGTAACGGGTTCGAATCCTGGTCCGGACAAATATAAATTATAATTTATTCGGTTTCTGGAAGGGCTTGACATTTACAAAATCATTAACACTGTACAATGCTTTATCACAAAACATCCCTTAACAGTTTTGTTAAATTTATTTACAGAAAGATTTTGAACGTTTACTGAGATCCTATTGTTAAAGCGTATTGTACTTCTAAAGGCTTTACTTAATTTACTGAGTCTGAATTATAATTAATATATATTGTTTGTATAGGCTTTGAAAATGGAGGAACGAAATCAGCGTCACGGTGAATATTTGTTATCGAAAGACGAGAGAAAACGACCTTATAACAGTATGATGGAAGTAAAGGAGCCAACTGAAGAGGAGATGGAAGCTTACATGATGAAGAGAAAACGAGACGATGACCCCATGAGCCAATTTATGTCGTAGTCTTAAAACTTCCCTATTTGTGTTGTAAATAAAAATCTGTTTAATATAAATGTGTGCAAAATTGGATAATGCATTTGTAATAAATGTTATAAGATTAGTTTATCTAAAATATTCGTTTAATTTCAGATATATAATATCGTCATTAAAAACTCACATGAGTGAGCCAGAGAGCGAAACTCCCGTGACGGCCCAAGCCGAGGTTCGAGTCTCTCGGGAGAGGGCGCCCTTTTGCAAATTCCAGGCTAGCTCGCGTTAAGCTGTATGTTCGACAGATTTAGCCATTTAAAAAAAAAACACTTCTTCAGCAGTATAGACTATAGCTATTTTCCAAAATAAACTTCCAAATATAATAAAAATAACATTTAGTAATTATTTATGGACTTTATTGACAAAAGAAAAATAGTATAATTAGATATAAAATATAATCAGAACATAAAAGCTTTTAATAGATTGTTTAAAGTACACATTTAAGTCAAAGGCGAAAGATATTTAATTTTTAAAGCTTCCTTCGGGCCCTTGGGCGATGGTAGGAAGGCCGTGGCACTCGGATCTGTTCGCTACAATCAACTGTCTGTGGGCATGCTTCTTCCAGTGCCTCGACCCTTGGAGTGAACAGCTTCCGACGGCTCCGAATCACCCTAATATGTAAAAATTATAATAGATATTGAACTAAAACTAGTCTCTGAAGGTTTAACCATTTTTTGAACTACGATAAAAAAAGGGATTATTAAATTTGACGAGCCTCTGTTTGATCAAAGCACCTAAACGAATGTACCACTTCCGATTTGTTATATTTTAAGAAGGTCCATTTAAGACATTTTTGTAAGCCTTGTAGGTAAATAGTTTTAAAAGTTCCGTGAGGCATGGGTTCGAATCCCGGTCCTAACAATTATCATGGCCTCGATTGTGGCCGGGCGAGTGTCTTAATACTGTCGCACTCGTGAGAGAGCCATGCTGAATGAACTGACGCACTAAATGGACCGGCTCATCCGAAATACCACGAGCTCACAGAATACTCAGCGTGAAATGGCAGTTGTATTTGAAACGGTATTTCTACTATACTACCAGCAAAACGCTGAGTGAGGATATCTGAGGCTCTTAAAAAAAGCTATTTAAACGGCGTAAAAAGCCGGCAACACAACTAATGCGCGGACGTCCATGAGCGGTGGTGTTCTCTTACCATAAAGGAGACCCTGCTCCTGTAAACCATAAAAAGACGGCTTACTTATTGGCATAACAATCATTACATTTTTGGTCTCCCACACTGGTATATTATATCAAAACTTACGATTTGGACGGACAGCTCTGTATGCGAAGAATGGGTGACATGTTTTCCTTGTCTTCTTTTTTAGGCGTGGAGATATCATCCATCACTTTACTTGTTGCGGGGTGATCCACGGTGACGTCACAAAACTCCGTTTGCAAATCAGCCATTTGTTCTTTGCGTCGACGCAGTCTGACATTTCTTATAGGCTTTAATTCACATTTATCCTTACTTTCCGATAAGGTTTCTTCTTCTAAATTAATTTCTTGTTGATTTTTATTACTTTCTGCAACATAATTTTCTTCTTTGATCAACTGCGATCTCGTTTTTCTGGTTGTTTTTCTAAGGTTATATTTTGTTTTCGTTTCTAGTGTGTTAGAGCGATTATCTTCAGCATCGGAAAGTAGCAAATCAAATTCCGTGGGACGCGGTAATGTTATGTTTTTATAAATATCGTCAAACGCATCTATCGTATTTTCTACCGTTACATTTGATTCCGTCTCTTTTGCTATGTTAACAGCAAGTTCCTCTGGTTTTTCATCTTTGACCTTAAATGTCAACGGCTCTTTAAATACATTACTTGATTGAAATGAAGAGACTTCCATAGTGCCCTCTATTCTATTATCATTTTCTAAGACATTATCTTTTTCGTCAATATTTTCTGATAAAACTTCAAAACGTTCCGGTGTTGTCTTAATTTCTATTGTATTTTCAATTTCAACTATTATTTCTCTTTTATTCTTATCATAATTTGTTACTGTTTGTGCTTCTTCTACGTTACGAGGCGAAAGACTAACTAAGGCTTTATTTTTATTCTTATTAGACATTGGTATATTCAAGAAGTTGTTATCTTCCTGAAGTTTAATATCCTTGGGATTTGTTACTTTCTGTTCAGGCACTTCCTGTTCGTCAACGGCGAGTGGCATTGAATTATCAAATAAATCGATAGAAATACTAGACATTTCCAATTTATTGCTTAGACTAGACATTTCTACGTCACAATCTATGACCTCCTTGTGTGCCGTCTCATTTTTATCTTCATCGCGTTTGTCTTTAGATATGTCACCGTGTACATCTATTAATTTCTTTTTCATAATATTTTTAATCAAATTGCATCCATTAAAATTACTATTTTTATTTTTAATTGTACTATCATCATGTTCACCTTTGATCATTTCGGATTTTTTTTCATCTCCATAAAAGAACGGTTTAGTATTAGGCAAATTTGCACCAAATTCAATATCAGGCAGTGAATTTGCTGGTTTACAAGTTCTAGCCTCTAATTCCAATTGTTCGAACTGTGCTAATGAATCATTATTTTTCTCACACGATTCGCTTTCATTTATAGTACGAGTTGACTCCACAAGAAAACCTGGTGTTTCATCATTAATGTCGCACTGAAACTGATCCATCGCACTGTCAATATGCTCTTTAGATTGAGACTGGTTCCAACTATTATTCACATCGAGGCTTTCATCAAAAAAGTAATAGGTATTTGGTTTTTTCTCACTATAGTTTTTATTTTTTTTGCATGTCATAACATTATCACTATTACTACAGTCACTGGTGTCACTGTCTTTTAATGTGTCATCCAAATTTTTAAAGAAATCTTTGGGTTTGTCACCAAGTATACTTTTTCTGACTAATATAGACCTATTTATATCGTCTTTTGTAAACGTTGGCTCAAGACTTTCGTCATACGATACATCTTCCATTTCACTGTCGCTTTCCGCCAAAGAGATGTTATCATTTTTCGATATTTCAACATTTCCTGAAAACAGAAAATTATAATGTAATTGGTGTCCATTGGATTTAAGCTTTCCACCCTTTCACTTGCTTTTACTTAATACTTTTACCCCCAGTCAGTCAGACGAGTCACATAATCAATTCTCTTTAATATATAGTAAAAATTATAACTATAAACTGTTCCATATTTTAACAGAAAAACCTTACCATCTCTCTCTTCAATACATGCACGTAAATGTTCTATTTCTGATTCCGCCCTTGCACGAGCGAGCTTTTCAGCTGCTAATTTTTCCTAAAAATAGCAAATTTTAATATAGTTTCAAAATATTGGTAGGATTTACTAAAACTTATAAATCTCAACGTTTTTATGTGGCATTCTAGTGTTGGGTAGGCAAAGAAAGCTGTAATTTTCAATGAAAATCAAGAAAAGTTATAAATAAATGTGTTCCTTCTACAAATAACAAAATTAGGACTCTAACGAACTAGGCAAAACTAACCTTAAAACTGGCGAGTTCGGTTAGCTGAAACAAATAACAAACACATTATTAAACTCACAACTGCACTTTTTCAATAACAAAATATAATGAATAGAATAATTTGCAGCCATGGAAGAGCCATATGAGGACGCACTTAGTGGGCCAGCTCATCCGAAGTGATACCACGGGCTTACTATATTAGTTATACTTGAAACGGTGTTTCTACTATGTCTTGCTGAGTGAGTAAGGATATTATGAGGCCGTCGTATTATTTTGGATTAGCTGGCACAATTAGTGCGTCATTATATGATTCAGCATGGCTCTCCCACGGTTGCAACATTATTAAGACACTGTCAAGCCGTTACAGAGACCGTATAAATTATAAATGAAATTATATTTATAATCGACAGGGGTCGGGATTCGAATCCGATACCTCTCACTTCATGGTAGACTTATTAAACCACTTAGCTTACCACCACATAGCACGAGGCTGTCAATATTTCAGTTGAAGTTTGTTTTATTAATATACAATAAATTTAGTATGTGAAGAAACTTACGAAATAGTCAAAAGATTAGCTTCATTTTTAATAACAATATAAATTTACATACAGAACCATATAATACGCCTCTCCGAGGCCTGTCTTTTAGTTTGTATTGTACACCAGGCAACAGAGGAAGCGGCTATCTGTTAAGGTAAGAGATCAGCTTCGCCCACGGAAAATCGCGCCACAACCCGTGACTGGCGTAATTTATTGCAACCTTACCTGGTTCTGCTTTAAATCGTTCAATGCATCCTCATACTCTTCTCTAATCTCCTTAACCTGTAAATATAAAAAAATACTGAAGTCAACATAGCTAGTACTTGAGAACAATTTATAAGTTTTCATCTGTATCATATTTTTTATTTTTTTTAAAACATGGCTATTAGCTATAACGGCTGTCAAATTCACACGTGGCGGCTATACCACAGCTTACCACCAGCTCTACAAATTAAAGAAATAAACTTTCTTTACATATATATCTATACTTATAATAAATGTAGAGACGTCTGTACATTAAATTAATTTCAATATTAACTCTCAGGAAGTGAGTAGTGATTGATACTTATGCCAAAAATGCAATCAGTAAAATTTTTGTCCAGTCTGTCTGTACATTCGTTATAGAAATAAAAACTACTCGATGGATTTTAACAAAACTTAGTTCAATTATTTTTCATACTCCTGGAAAGGTTATAGTATTTTCATCACGCTACAGCCAATAGGAGCAGAGCTGTGAAGTGAAATTCATAATTGAAGTCCGTAGGTTGCGTACCGGATCCATTTATATTTTTTTATAGTATAGCGGACAACGGAGCAGGCTAGTCTTCTGTTTGGTAAGAGAACACCACCGCCAATAGATGTTGTCTTCGTTGACTTCGGACGAGCCGGCTCAATTAGTGCATATCGGCATGCATCCGTATATGTTTCAGTATGGCTCTCCCACGTGTGCGACGGTATTAAGACACTTGCCCGGTCACTGGCAAGTCCTTTCAGAGACTGGCTAAATAATAATTTACATTTAATTGTCCGGACCGGAATTCGAACCCGATACCTCTCGCTTCATGGTAGACTTATTAAATAAACCACTTAGCTACGAGGCCCTCAAAAATATTGATAAACCATTTAATAGATTACCTCTCTCTGAAGCGCGTCAATTTGCGGCTCGTAGTACTGCCGATTGCTCTCGTTCACCAATTGCACCACCTCAGTTGAGTGCGTTGCGGACATCTGAGCCTTCTCCAGTAACACCTGTATCTCCTTGTAGCGTGTTTGTAAACTGTCAATTAATGTTTATTCGTCACAAATATTCGTCCCGTTAGACCTAAATTGCTGCTGCATGTTTTTGTTTCTTGTGCAAAAGATATTTGGTGCTTCGAGCCGGATTTAAACCACTGACCTATGGATTTGTCCTATATTGCTAACAATTTGATTTTTTTAATTATTTAAACGGTAGGAAACGAGCAGGCGGCTCATTCAGGGCAAGCGATCCTGCGCGCATAAACACGCCTAGCCCTTGCAGAGCCACGCCTCCGTTACGATCCTTTTATTTTATTCTATATCGGACAACGGAGCAGGGAGCAGGTGGGTCTCCTATACGGTAAGAGAACAACGCGTCCATGGTCAACCGCATCGCAATCCAGGCTTGCTCTGTTGCCGGCTTCTTACTCCGCTTAAACGGTAATATATCAAGGACAAAAGTAATATTTACCACATATTTCGAGTAAAGCAACATTGTAAGGCAATTAATGATGTAACTAATCATCAAGTGCACAAATTCACCAGATATACTCACTGTTCTAGTTCAAAATGCAATCTGCTGTTATTTTCGCGTAGCTGCATCAACTCCATAGCCACACTGCTGTTCAGGTCTTGAGAACTGTCCAGCGAGCTGGGATAATCTGATACGGTGCTGTTTATTTCTGGAGTAATACACTTGTTTATTAATAATACGCTTTTATCCCTCCGTATGCGCATAATAGGCCTCAATAATCTTAACGTCTTATAACTACGCTTTTTTATGGTATATCGATCAACGGAGCAGGTGGGTCTTCTATATAGTAAGAGAACATCGCTGCCCATCACCAACCAAATTGGTTGTAATGCCGGCTTTTTACACCACTCCGTTTCAAGTACAAGTACCATTTCCGTCTGAATATTCAGTGAGCCCGTGCTTTCACTTCGTACGTGCGAGCCCAATTAATTATAGAGCCCAGTTTTAGCATAGCTCTCCCACGGATGTGACAGTATTAAGACACTCGCTCGGCTACTGCCCTTCAGGAGAGCGAAGAAATGAAATTATAATTGGTAAGTTTCCCGACCCGGATTCGAACCTGATACCTCTCACTTAATGGTAGACTTATTAAACCATTTAGCTACGAGGCTTTTGATGAAACTTTTAAAAATTGCCCAAACTTGCGTCACAGTGTTATTCCGAACAGAAGTGGGCGGGGTGAACTGCTAGATAATCGTACAGTCTAAAGCTGCGTACGGGAATAGCTAATTCAGCACTGCCACGGGTACGACAGTATTAAGACGCTTGCCCGGCCACTGCTAAACCCTTCCAGATCGAAAAATATATATATGAAATTATATTTGTCCCGAATGAATTTTCAACCCGATACCGCTCGCAATCTTCGCTTCTAAATTAACTTTTGCGATTACAAATAAACAATTTTTGATTTTGATCATGGTAGACTTATAAATCCACAAATAAATAGGAATAAAACTCACGTATGTCCTTGGCGACCGCTGCCAATTGCAACACGTGCTTCGTCTCATGGGCGAACTCCGGCGACGGATTGATAGTCACAACCATCTTGACAGCTTCACCGCGGTTGCCTGACAGACCGGCGCCCAATAGACGGGTTAGCTTCGACTCTCTGATGGTAAAAAAACATAAAATGGTGGCGTGATGGAAACAAAACTATTTTTTATGACAGTGTTTCGCAACCTATGTTCATCGGATCTTTTTTTTGAAAGGGTTATCAGCTGCCAGCCATACGACCTTTACAAGTCGTGGCCGTCGCCATCAATTCGATTTTTAGCCGCGATTCAGCGGATCCCTGGGTCCGCGAGTACATGCATCCCCAAACATTTACCCCTGCCACAGTGTCATGTCTGGACCACACATAAATGCCAATAAAAACTAAATTTAATACCTAAACTGATTTTTCTTAGCATTTATTTCCTGAAGGGATCCGTAAAAACTGTCCTTGTATCCCTAGGGGGCTGTGGCTGAAATAGGTTAGGAAACGCGATTTTATGACATAGTAGACAGCGGAACAGCCGGGTCTCATAAGATGGTAAGAGATCACTACGGGTTGTGGTTGCGCTGCCCTCTTTTAACGCCGCTGAAGCTTTACCTAATCGACCTTCACTCAGAGAAACAAAGATTTTTATGGTCCAGCGGACAACGGAGCAGACGTGAGCCCATGGTATCATTTAGAAATAACTATTTTGGACTTAGATGAATATTATAAAAAAGAATTAACGAAATCGGAGCGAATGATGGCAACAACCTGGCAAACATTGCAACAAAAGTTATTAAAGTACAAACTAATATTGCTAATTAGATACGTTGTGGCTACCACAATCCCCAATCCATCACAGCTAGAAGATAAACAATTCAGTTTGTATTTAATTTTATTAAAACGTTTTATTAATAGGTTTAAAAATAGTAATAATTTGTATTAGACTACACTTGATACATTTTTGGGATATGAAAACTGTATGTTGACGGTTTCTCAGAAGTAATTTATATTTATACAAAATGTCATAAAAATTATTTGACAACAAACACAGCAACTCGAAATTTTTATTTAGGCCCCATCTGCTACATTTTTTTAATGACTAGAGACAGTCATTCAAACAATGTATGCCATACGGCCATTGCAGCTTGACGCCTATTACAGCTTAACGCACCGCCCATACAACAGATAGGTAGGTACCCTGAATTTTTGAAGACAGTGAATTGTTTTGTCTTTTGGGAACCTGTTCACTAACTTTATGGTATTAAATAAGTATCCATTTTTTAGATTTTTACAAATTTTTCGACGGCGTTCTCTTACCATATAGGTGACCCACCTCCGTTCGTCTCCGAATCTCGGTACACTATATAAAAAAATTGGCGTAAAAAGCCGGCAACACAGCGAACCAGTCTGTGGCGCGGTCGGTCAATGGTGGCGGTGTTTCCTTACCAAAAAGGAGACCTCCCTGCGCAACAGTGCGCCTTAACATGAAAAAAATAATAAAAAGTACCTGTAGGGCACAAAAGAGCAATTTGCGTGCGTCTGCTTCCTCCGCAACGAATGCAGGCACCTCTCAAACACGTGCAACGACGTGTTTATAGCACGCGACTCCTTCATACGCGTGCCCGTGTTGCGCGTGCGCTGGGCACGCTCGCTGCCAGCAAGGTCGCAAAGTCGCACGCATGACGTCATGAAGTTGCCATCTACGCCAAAATAGGTGTCAGAAATTATGAAAGCCGCGTAGCTAAGTAGTTAAATAAGCCTACCATGAAGCGAGAGGTATCGACTTCGAATCCCAGTCCAAACAATTATATTATAATTTATTCAGCCTCTGGAAGGTCGTGACAGTGGCCAGGCGAGTGCCTTACTACACTTGCACCCGTTGGAGAGCTACGCTGAAGCATATGCTTACGCACTAATTGCGCCGGCTCGTTAGCGATACCACGGGCTCACAGAACACTCAGCGTGAAATGGTAGTTGTACTTGAAATGCTGCTTTACTTTGTGTAGCTGAGTGAGTGTGGATATCCGAGGCCCTTAAAAATACCGGTTAATTGGCGTAAAAAGCCGACAACACAACCAATGCGCGGTCTGCGGTTGTCCATAGGCGGCGATGTTCCTTTACCTTATAGGAGACGCACTTGCTCCGTTGTCCGCTGTAGTATAAAAAAATGTTAGTAAGGTACATACCAACTTCAGTGAGTAGAGTAATGGTGAAAATGCAGTGCGAGCGAGATGAGTTCGCATGGACCCCGGTGGCTGCTACTTGGAGGTTATGTTTTCCAGCTATCATCACATCGTAGGCTTCCTGACCAGACCGCACGAAGGCTTGCGTCGCACCCTGGTCATGATCAACCAAGTTATAGCAAATCTATACTAATATTATAAAGCAACATCAATTAGAAAGCAAAATGAACAATTTATATGATAATAATTGAAAAAAATTAAGATTCTTTGTACTTGTTGAGAACAATCTATTTATTTATTAAGGTATCGCCGGCAAGAGAACACCGCTGCCCACGAACAATGTGTCGAATAATTCAAAATATAATACTGAAGAAAAGATCACGCGATTAATGGTTTCTCCTTAAGAGTTCTTTGTACTTATGAATGTCTTAAAAAAAATAAAATAAGAACGCTCATGACAAAAATTAGTTAAGTGAAGAAACTCAGCCAGGATAGAACTAGACGCTATTACATTCAAATTGTGATTTTCCCTCATAAGAACTCATAAGACTTATCTAATATATATTTTAATAAATATAAGATTTTATATAAAAATGGGTTTTGTACTTTGTGATTGTTTAAAGAAACATACCTACGAGTTCTATAAAATGAGTTATTGTATGTAGCCTGGATAACTGAGTCAGAAATATTATGCTAGGACCTCATTATAAACAAGTTACATTACCTTTATATATACATTCCCATTGGTGTCCTCACGAATGACTAGTTTTGACTTTGTATCACAAATAGCAAGCAAGTCATATATTGCTTCATTGTATATCTCTATAAAAGAAACCTGCAAATTAAAACAATAATTTTATTAATTTATATCCACACCATACAAGAAAAATAATCAATTTTTTGTTTTTCATTATAACATATTTTTATCATACATGTTACATACATATTAAAAAATATATGTTAACAGATATATACATTGGACAATTAAAGCTTTACTTCTTTACTCTTATTTAAAACTTCATATGCACAAGTAAATATTAACATGATATCATTTCAATATCCTAACATTAATACTTATTGTTATTTTTCACAAAATAATTAAAAATTTAACTTAAAAATATGAATTAAGTTTATAACTAGTAGATTGATTTCATACAAATATAATTTCATCCTTAAGTTTTGTTTATTTGTTTTAAATTGTAAATGTTCAGTATACTGTAACATCATTAATATCAGATTACTTCCCCTTTAATATATATATTTTTTATTAGTTGTATAATTTAATTGAATCTTAACTAGTAACCTAAGCATTAAATGTATAAATTTCTTTGTCACACTATGTTAGTATAAAGACCACTAGCCGAGAGCCTTCTAATACAATGATTAATAATTATAATAATTAATAATTATTTATAAAACTTAACTTTCGAGATCCCAAACCTAGTTCTAGTAAAACATATAAATAACAAATAATTTTTTTTTAATTTTTGGATTATTTTCATAATCATATGTGATACAGTTGTAGTAATCAATTAAAAAAATGTAAAAGCTATATTTCCAATCAAATGCTAATTATGTGATGCAGTTATATTGCTATATTTCCAATAAAATTCTAATTTATTGCAAATGATAAAGCAACAAATAAGGATTTAATGTATTTAAACAATTAACTTACCCAAATGAAATATTTTGATTTTGATAGGTCCAACTCAGTATCTGATATTGCAGTTGCTAGCTGGCAACTCATTCTTTTGTATTTATCTCTGATTGGGGCCGACAATTTTCTCAACTTCTTGACAAACTATAAAAAATAAGATTGAAATAATTATTTTTGAAGCTTTTTTTAAAATTATCTCAGGTGTACTTGCCTGTAATTCATATTCTTGTGACGAATAACTTAAAGTATCACAACCACCCTCAACTGGTTTATAGATTGGGCGTGATTGAGCTTCAACAATTTTAAATAGGTACTCCAAGGATCTTGGAACTAATCCTGGAGATCCCACAGTACCCATAAGTGTGTATGTCTTCCCAGAACCTGATGCTCCATATGTGAGTAAGGTGAAACTCCGTCCATCTTTTAATCTTTTGAGATTATCTTTGACTACTAGGTCAAATATTTCCTAGAAAATTAAAAATTGTTAGTATTGTTTTTTTTAATATAATAAATGTTGAGAAAGTATGTAATGACTTGCCCTTTGATTAGCGTCTTCGGAAAATATATGAGAAAAAGTAAACATTTTAGACACATGCTGCTTTGCCTTCCGAACTTGGCCAGCATTATTAGTGTCAAGCGAAGTAATTAATTGTTTATCATCTCGAACTTCATAAAGATTATTGGTAATCGTGCAGGGTTTCACACGCAAATATACTTGAAGCACATCTTCACAAATGTCTTCTACTGACTCTTCTTCATACAAATCCATAAGATTAGTTCCCTTTACGGGACGACGTCTCATAAAGGGATTAGTAATTAGCGGAGCCTGAGGTTCTATAAACGATGCGACATCTCGATTAGATATACAGCTCGATAAGTTATCTGACATAGCTTGTGTGCCTATTGGATAATTGGAGTAGGTATTATATTAGTTAAACAATTCTTCTAAATTCAAGACATGAAACAAACACTACGGACGTATTTCAATTTTGAAGTTATGTAGTCTTCTAACGGACTAAGCAAATAAATTCAATTTTTTTTTAATTCCTCTTCGATCAAAAACCGAGATTTTCGC
Source organism: Delias oraia (assembly GCA_018230265.1). Taxonomy (NCBI): domain Eukaryota; kingdom Metazoa; phylum Arthropoda; class Insecta; order Lepidoptera; family Pieridae; genus Delias; species Delias oraia. Next base: position 1,275 of record DWCF01000688.1, on the reverse strand, counting down.
TGAAGATTTAATAGTCTATATTCTTTAATAGCACTAGAGAAAATGTTGTAGTAGAATAGAGAACAAAGATCAGCGTGATTGATTACAAACTTCAGTAGAAGTCACTCGACAGAGAGATAGCCAATCTCTCGGCTCTACCCCTAACAGACGAGCCGCTCAAACATACAACGGCCGAAGAAGTTGTATCGCTCATTCGCAGTGCACCCCTGCGAAAATCGCTGGGAATTGACGCGATCTCCAGTAAAGTGCTCAGATGCCTGCCGCCGCACCTGGTGGGACTCCTCGTTGCCATCTTTAATTGTCTCTTCGACAACTGCAACTTCCCAGCGCAGAGGCGGGAGGCGATCGTGATAGGCATTCACAAGCCAGGCAAGCCGAGAAACGTCCCGACCAGGTTCCGGCCTATCAGCCTACTAAACACCATATGTAAACTGTACGAAAAAAATATTAAAATACGTCTCCTAGACGTCGACCTTGAGAGGAAGATAATCCCGCACGAGCAGTTCGGATTCAAGCCAGCCCACTCCTGCCCGCACCAAGTGCACCGACTGAATGAGCTCATACTGCAAGGTATGCTTCGATACAGAAGCCATAGGCCGACGGGAGCCATCTTCTTCGACGTGGCGAAAGCGTTCGACAAGGTTTAGCACAACGGCTTGATCTACAAGCTACACACCATCAAAGTGCCCTTGAGACTCGTACGAATAATCCACGAGTTCCTTACCGACCGCTCTTTCCGCTATCGAGTGGAGGGAACCCTCTTACCCCATTCTGGCCGGTGTCCCTCAGGGCTCGGTCCTATCCCCTCTGTTGTTCTCGCTGTACACAAGCGACATCCCCAAGCCCCGGAATGTGGAGCTCGCTCTATTCGCCGACGATACGGCACTATACACGACGCACCTAGACCGGGACGTCATAGCAAAAAGGTTCCAAGTCGCCGCCACGAGCCTAGGCAAGTGGGTCCGGCGCTGGGGCATTCAAATAAACCTCGACAAGAGCCCGGCGATATTGTTCGCCAAAGCCGCATCATTCTGGCACTTCGACCTGCCCAAAGCCGTCAGGCTCTATGACCTGCCAATCCCCTGGTGCAACCAAGTGAAGTACCTAGGCGTCACCCTCAACAGAGGACTGACCTTTGCGAAACATATCAAAAGAGTCCGCGCAAAGGCGGCCTTTGTCCTCTCTCATCTGCATTACTTCCTCAACAAGAAGAGCAAACTGTCCCTCAGACACAAAATCACGTTATACAAGACGTGTATCCGCCCGTGCATGACC
>DWCF01000687.1:0-40552 GCA_018230265.1 Delias oraia | reverse complement strand
AAACGGATATACGGCGTTGTTTATTCAATTTATTTGTTCTCGCGGCGAAGTAGGCCTAATAGAAGTTACGTCTAGCCCCCGTGCTACATTTGCAAAGTTATTTCTCTTATAACTTTTCTAAGGGACAGATCTATAGCAGACTAAATGTCGGGTATGCCACCGAAAGTTAATCAAATCTTAAGAAATTGATCTCTATGCCCAATATTACCTTTATTTACTACCTGCAGTGGGTAATGGAACAAGCAGGTTCCCTATGGTAACAGATCACCAAATCCTATGGACAACCCATCTACGATTTCTACGCCACTTTAGCAGTGAATTTCAAGGATCTTCGATATAGTCACATAAGCACTACGAGGCTCTCTGCAAATCTGTAAACCAGTTAGTTCATTTATTTATTTTTTTAACAACTTACTCGTTTCGTATAACAAATAACGAAATGTATACAATGATTAATTTAAAAGCAGCGCTTGTCTTTATGATCCACCGCAAGCGATGGAGCACTGGTTTTCAAAGATACAAATGAGAAAAGACATGTCTGCAGTCTGTCTGGATGTCAGCTTTGCGAATGCCATTAAGATCTATGCAAACAGAATCAAGTGAAGGGGAAGTCGTTGGCAGATTAATTGGGGAGCCCTCGTCAACTCCTTTGATGTGCTGCTCAAACACTGTCACCTGCTACTTAGCTACTTAAAACTTTTCTTATAAGATAACTCTCTCTCCGTAAGACATAAACCTGTGTACACTAACCGAATTATTATTTGTTTTATTTCTTATCCCTTTTTATTTTGGACATTTTTTCACTTGTTTTTTCGCAATTACTAAACACGCACTGACTTCCTAAAAGATAAAGTAGCCAATTCAGCAAAATTTTCATTAAAACTCCACTTCTATAGATTACATTTTTTTATTATTTTATCATTTTATTTGAACCTTTTTTTGACACTTAAATTATTTATTTTTCTGTTTCGTGGTCCAAACTTATGATTTAAATGTATTTGCGTGTGTATGGTGCTGTGCACTCTCAATTGCCAATTTGCAATTGCCTCCTCGTATTTGGCTTTACTTCGGTCAGCTTTCGAAGCCTCTTGTTCCGAAAATGAATGGATTCAAGGTGATCGCTTTTGGTTTGAGCATATGTACACATATCCAATTACTGTGGTTTAGATATCTATACTAATATTTGAAAGCTGAAGAGATTTGAAAAAATCTTTCAGTGTTGGATAGTCCATTTGTCTTTATCATAGTATACTTTATATTCCCTTATATTTTCAATAAAAATAGGGACCCTTACTGAAAGCCCAATAATGCCACTATAGTTTAGATATTTTCAATAAATGTTATATCCAGTAGAATTCTATTTTACAATTTTTGTAATTATTATTATGCATAAGCGTGTTGGTATTCACATACGAGAACTAAATTTCTACAAGACGGTATTTTTATAAAAATATTTGTGGTTAGCTAATGTCTCACAAACCTAGCTATAATTGAACTAAAAATGTTCTCAATCTCTCCAGGTCTTGAAAAATACCAGGCGTATAATGAGTAGGAAAGGTAGGTGAGGTGCAAGAGGTGCTTCCTAGCGTCTGGTTAGAAGACGATCTTTGAATAGTGTCGCCAACGTTGGCGATGGGATGGGGCGAGCACAAAGGCCCTTCGCTTGGAGAACGTGCTCCATCACCGATCTGACACCACTCAAAGGCGGGTCACGCGGATGGCTGCAGCCCGCAGTTGCTCTAATTTTTCATTTAGAGAGATACCTAATAGAAGCTTTTGAATTGTTTGAAGTAGGCTTTTTTAAAGTATAGCGGACAGCGGAGCAGGTATGTCTTCTATATGGTAAGAGAACACCACCGCCCATGGACAATCGCGCCACAGTCCGCGCAATGCTTGTGTTGCCGTGACTTTTAACGCCGCTTAAGTGCAATTTTTAATCCTCCAATATCCTCACTCACTCATCGAAACATAGTAGAAGTGTGTTTCGCTTAGTGACCGAGGGTATAAAAAAGTATGTACATAAAAGAACTCGAACTTTAAATCTTGTTTTGGGTTTTTTCTAAGGCCGGTTAAAATATAAAAACTCACTAATTAACTAAAGTATAGTAAAATTTTTAAATGGTAAAAGTTCTATATTGAAGTAAGTTCAATCTGCGGCGTGCTTCAATGAATGTGTTATGTCGGGCATTTTATTGACTGCAACAGGCCAGCGCGGAGTTTATTGTGTCCAGACCGATTCGTATTAGAGCCATCGACGTGTCTTCACTATTTGCCCCGAGGAGACATTCAATTAAGTATTATTAAGTCCTTCCTTCTAGCCTAAAAATGTTTCAGAATTACAAATAATTACAAATAATAATGTACTAAAGTTTCTTGGACCATATTATCTGGCTCTTTGTTTCTCAGTTCTGGGATTGTTCGTGAAGAGTCTGTACCAAAGTTGCCTTTTAGGAATAAATACGGCCTTTGAAGGTCCCAAGTTGAATTGGTTTTGATTGCTGTAGATGTATGTAATATTTTTAATTAGTTTCCGATTATTAACATGTAATAAAGTCTATTAATATATGTTAAGCTCTGTGTCAACCAAATTATAGCTAAAGACGTAAAGCACAGAAAAAAAGTTTTTATGATATGATTTCATTCTAAATGTGTATAAGAAAAGATTATTAAAAGATTTTTAAAGAAAATTCTGGTTAAAAATTTATTAACAGATAATTTTCAAGTACAAATACTTTGCAAGCTTGGAACAAAAGAAGAAACGCTACAGTTTTTGCTTGATTAAGCATTCAAGGAAAATCCAGAGATTTTTAGTTTCTTATATTTGTTAAGAAAACAATCCTAACAATCTGTGTATACTTAGTAGGAGGCCCGGCGCACATCGTTTCATCTACATGTCTGTGTAAATACGTAAACATAACATTATTGAAATAAACCTCTTTTGAATCCCAACAAAAAAAACTAATTCTGATTGCACTTTTAAGTACTTGGTGGGTAAGTGACCACTTTCTATTTCTATTAATAAATTAATAAACGTCTCGGTAATGTGCCTAATTAATGGAAGTGATATATTTAGTAATAATATGATTAAAATTGTCTATATTTCACTAGTAAAAAATCCACCATTTTATCTGGAATGAATCTCCAAAGGGCCATTTATTTTTGAAAGTTGACGCCATTGCGATGAATCTTGGCATTTATGAAGAACTATTTATCAATTCATGCGATGGTCTTATGGGTAATAACGTGCCGGCTGTGTTTTATTTTCAATTTGACATTTTATTGACAGTATTGCTTTTGATGAGTGATGCTACAAGATGTAAAAGTCTTTTCATAAAATATTTTTGATACATTCCCAAACATAACAAAATAAAATTGTTATCGGTGACCAGTGATTTCGTCAGCAAACGGAATGTCTAATGTTAATTCTAATCACTATTTCCCGAGATGGGAACGTTCAGCGTTCATCGTGTTTTATATGCTTGGAAATTGTTTCCACATTAATTTTAAAATGATGACATGTTAAAATGTTTTCGCTGCAGAGCGGTGACATAATTTAATTTCTTATTCAATGGGATGTTACGTTGCATACGCTCACCTAGGCTTAATTATCTCCTAGACGACCCATATTTTTATTTACTCAACTTTTTTCATGTCTATAATTTTTTGAGGTTGCGAATTCTTTTTCTAGATTATTTTAGATTTTGAGACGCCAAATAATTCTTTTTGATTTTTATAAATATGACCTTTAACGGCCCCATACACGAGTGTACCCAAAAAGAGTCAGTGAGGTAATAATGGTGATGAATCTTATAAAATCACCAAAACATCACGTAAAATGATTAATAAAATGGTTATTTGTAAAGTGCTGACGGCCATAGAAGCTCGCCCGCACGCGCGCACTACAATTTTTCACCTTTAGAACGCGCTCTTTTGAGTTGACGAGAGGTTTTCACAAATGAAGGTTTATGAGGAATGCATTTCAAGGTCGTGGCAAGGTCGAGGTGAAGAGGCCCGGAATGAATAAATGTTTTTAATATTTTCAAGTTGTGCTGGTGTTAATTTTTGTACGCTGATGAGTTTAATTGCGCGGATCTCGCGACCCTTTATTTGCACTGGACTGCGTTTCACGAACGCCTCCCGCTCTTCACGATGCTGGGAGACACTTCCCAAATAGCCTGGGGCCGAGCTCTCCGTGAGCCACCGGTTTGAATAGAATTTACAATTTTATTTATTAAATGTATTCTATACTGTCTAGCGAGCTTATACACATCACGCCGGCTCGTCTGGTATGATACCATGGGCTCACAGAATACCAGTATGAACTAGTACTTCCATTCTATTTCGCTGAGAGAGTGAGACCCCTACGTTACACTGCTCCAGCGTAGTAACAAAGCAGTACAATAAAAATATATTGTATTTAAACTGATTTCTTCGTTATCTATAAAATATAAAAAACATAAACGGAAATGTAAACTAGTGTAAAAGATAGTTGCCAGTTCCGAACTCAACTTCCGCCAATATGAAGCGTTTGAATTGGACAGCGGAACTACAGGAACAGCTCCTTCCACCTCGGGATCAATAGCAGTTGCATCGGGTCGATACCAGCGACCCGGTCATGGGCTGTTCACCCCGTAACCGGGGCCTAATGTTTCCAGCAACTTTGCGCCAACAAACACCACTAGTCATACATTACTTGCGAGATGGAATGACGTTTCATTTCTAAACGTCTGAGCTCCGACTCCGAAATAATATTCTCAAAGTTAAAAATCATTTCATCACACGGCTACGATGCAATGTCTTCATTTGAGAAGAAAAGTTGAAAAATGCAGCCAATGTTATTCTTTTATGCTGTACTTAAAAAAAATTGTATAATATTAGGAATATTAGGGATTTTTCTTACGGGTATTAAAAAAAATATTATAGGAATTAGCATAGTCTACATAATGCAAAAAATGGCAGTGAGACTCTGTGGATAATTAAAAAAATTATGTCAGTTTGTTAGCAAAGCAGTACCAATACAAAATTCTGAGCAGTACGTATAATTATATTTAGCTGTACATCATCATCATCATCATCAGCCCATCAAGTCCACTGCTGGACATAGGCCTCCCCCAATGACGCCCACCTATTACCTATTATTAGCTGTACATATTTTAAGGATATTGCCTACCTTAGATATTCATTTTGATAAATGTATTATCTTATTATTATATAATATGTATATTATTTTGTTATTTACTATGTTTCAAAATATAAAGGATTTTAATATGTTTTATTTACGTAATAAAATTTGGAGACAATTGCTAAGCCATTTTAAAAATGAAAGAAAGCTCAAATCGGCGTTTCCCATGTCGGTCCGAATGCCAACTGTCAGATTTGTAGTGATTGTGTCTCCATGGCAACGCCATTTATTGACATGTATTATTTATGACATTCTATTAACCTACTTACGAGTCGTTTAAGAGACATGCTGTTATTTAAAAACCAAATTATAATAAAAAAAATCACCCGTGGGACAGCCATGCTGCAGCTAATGCTAGCGCACTGATTGGGCCGGTTCGTCCGAAGTGATACCACGGGCTCACAGAATACTCAGCGGGAAATGGTAGTTGTACTTGAAACGGCGCTTCTACTGTGTTTTGATAAGTGATTTAGGATATCGGATATCCTTAAAAATGTTGATCAAGTGGCTTAAAAAGCCGTCTACACAACCAATGCGCGGACTGTGGCGCGGTTGGTAATGGGCGGCGGTGTTCTCTTACCATAAAAGAGACCCATTTGCTCCGTTGTCTGCTATTTTTCGTGTTTTTGTTCAAATAGTCTTCAAAGGGATGATAACATCCTAATGATTTAAGTACAGTAATAAAGTGGTTAATCTCGCTAAAAGTTCCCATGGACCGGCCACTGCTCAGTCGCCTTGAATAATGCTGGTTATGATTCAGCGACAGGCGGTGTCTAGCAGCGAGACGCTATCGGCAAATTAAATTTTTAAATATATTTAGTTCATTGAACATGTCTGTATAATTTGTCTTGCTCGACTTGGACACTGCGATTTATTGTGTATGCGTCTCCTGAGAGTACAGCTTGAAATCGTTGCTCTATAAATTGTGCTTCGGAAAGCAATAGAACAACAGACTCAAGCCAAACGGGATCATTGAATTTTTATCGAAGATTTATTACAAGTACCACACTTCGAAAGTAGATATTTTATTTAGAAATTAAGATAAACCGAATAATTTATCTCCTGCCTTCGAATTCAGACCTGAATGAGGAAATAAGCAAATAAGTCTTAAAAATTAAGGTTATAAAACGTTCAGAATTATTTTAATTTATAATTTAAAAAAGAATAGTCAGAAACCGTTTTTACAGTTGTGTAAATAAAAATATTAAAGATGTAAAATATTTTATAAATTAATAAAAGGCACTGGTATTAACCAAATACTCAAATATTCAGCGTGTAACGGTACTTGTATCAGAGGCTTACAATTAAGCAGCTCAAGCGGAATAAAAAGCTGGCAACACATCCAAATTACGGATTAAGACGCGGTTTGTGATGGGCGGCGGTGTTCTTTTATCAAATGTGAGCTCCATCTGCTCCGTTGTCCGCTGTACGATGAAAAAAACCTAAACGACAGCATTGTTCAATAACTCTAACTTCATGACTCTAACATTATCTATCTGTTATTTTTTAGTTTTATGATAGTTGGTAGGTTGTATTGATTAATTGCGAAAAATACCTATTAATTGACTAGTGGAAAATCGTAGTGCAACTCATATTGTCTGATAGTCGGAGCAAATCTCCCCATAGTATAATGAGCGCGGCATGCGTGAGATTCCATCCAGTGATTACGTAAATTCAATCTGAGCAAATGCCTCCGTGCGAGAGTCTCGGCACTCCAAGAGCCTCGCATACTTCGCTCCGAGGCGGAATTAACCCACGACCTTCGGGCAATGCTTGCGATTAATTCCCGATTGCTCAACGCCTGACGTCCTCTGTGCTAAAACTAGCTGTACTTCAAGCGTTCTTTCCTAGTAGCAGGTTTATAAGGTTTGTGCATAAATGAAAACAGCTTTTAATTCAAACGTAGCGCTTAAAGTCGAGCGCCGCAATGATGTAGTTTTCGACCGGCGTCAGATAATCTTCAGACATAAGCCACCGAGCAAATGGCTCCTTTGTACATTTATTTCTGTTTTGAGTGAATTCTTTTTAATGCACTTTCTAGTCTGTTCAAGGTTTTATATTTGTGATGAAGAATCTCACGTAGAGAAGCTAAGCTATATATCATATAGTAGACAATATGTCAACTAGGCGAATATACATTTTATTAGGTTAAACGGCATAAAGAGCAAGCAACACAACCAAAACGTGGATTCCAATATGCAGCGCGGTACTTCATGGGCGGCGTTGATTTCTTTCCATCAGTAGAATGCCTACCCTATTGTGTTCTATATCATCAAAACAGATAAGAAAATTAAAAACCGTAAAATTCATTGTTTCGTTTCATCCGTACCACGCAAAGAAGTACATCTCCGCTTCATTGTCGTTCAGGTTTTCGTTCCTGCCATTCTTATCTACAAATGTAGAATGCAGCGTTGCCTACATCTGCCTAGACTCACGGAGCACACTCCGAGAGCAGCGCTGTTTGAAAAGTTATCGGAACTCTTTTGCAACTATTTTTATTCCAATATCAAACTGAAAGGTTACATCAATATTCAGAGAGTTTTTTTGACTTTATGAAACGATTTCGAGATATTTTCAAGTAGGTTAGGTATGAAATACCTACCATGTTATTATTGTATGTATAAATTAGTGAGGCAATCGGTAGAATTGAAATAGAATTTAAAATTTATCTGTGGGAGCAAGTGAAGTATTCAAGAACGAGTAAGTAGATATCAAGCAGTCTTGATATTATTAGTGACGCAAAGTCAAATTCTAAAAGTTAAAATCCACTTAAATAATAGTCCACATTTAGTTGCCATTGAGACGATTTACAGGTTCGTTTTTTGTCATCAGTTTACAATGACAACAAAGCTTTCGAAGCATTCCCTGATACATAATAACGAACCTTAAAAAAAATAATAATACAAAGTAGGCGTTTTTCATAAAATATTATGAACGTATAAAAACTTTAAATACAATTAAAAATGGCTTGCTTCTGTCGATACTTATTTTTTTTAATTTTTATTCTATAGCGGACAACGGAACGGATGGATTTTCTATATGGTAAGAGAACACCACCGCCCATGTACAACCGCGCCATAGTCTGTGCATTGGTTGTGTCGTCGGCTTTTTACGACGCATAAATGGCAATTCTAAGGGCATACGATATTTTCACTCGCTCCAGAGAAACAGCCTTACAAGTACCATTTCATACTGAGTATTCTGTGAGCCCGTGCTATCTCTTCGGACGAGCCGACCCAACTTGTGCGTCAGCGAATGCTTCAGCATGATTCTCCCACGGGTGAAAAAATATTCCCCATGGGAGAGACATTCTGAATCACATGCTGATGCATTAATCGAGCCGGCTCATTTGCTCACTGCGGAAAATTATTTGTACTTTGTAATACCGATTAAGCAGCGTAAAAATTCGGCAACACAACCAAAGCATGGATTGCGACACGGGTTTTCCTAGACCATTATGATATGTTAACATTAGGGATTGTCTCGTTCTTTGTTATGTAATAAGTAATAAATAAAAGAAGAAGCAATTAGTGTTTTCCTAATTGTGAAGTGATTGAGTCGCTCAAAACGACGTGACAATAAAGGCGTAGGCAAATATTGAAACGTGACAAAAAGGTCGCCATCGGAAATGGCCAGTGCCAACGACGTGATATGGTTTTTCTATTAGGCTGACAATTAAATGTATTGAAAATTCAAATTAACCAATTCATGTTATTATTCTACATATATGGTTCTACCATATTGTTTGAGAGTAATGAAAAAAAAACTGGCGAAAGAAAAGACTAGCAAAATGTATAAATAATAATTAATTTATAAAGGAAGCGGATACCTAAAAGATCGGTAATCCATGGTCAAGAGGCTGGGGATGTCCATGGGCGAAGGAACGCTTACCTCCGTTTGCCGACATATTTTGATAAAAAGTGGTAAGAGATTTAAATCGGCTCTTGATACGAAATCATCAATCACTTACTTATCCAATATAAATAGCCACCATTTTAGTTTCTGAAACATTTGGTATAAATGTCATAAGACGTACTCGACAAGGTTTTTACGGCCTATAAAATGTCAATAGAGCCTGTTCTGCCAGCTCCATTATTCCATTTATGACAATACACATTTATTTATTCGCTTCGTATAATATAATATCAGATATCTTAGTTTGACTGTTAGGTTGACATACATAGTTGAGGTACATCTTCGCATTCATATTACCTGTACGGTAGCGTCGTTCCGCACGAAAGCCTATTTATACCTTTTCTTTGTTGTTGTTGAAGCCTTTTATTTGTTAATTCCGAACTAAAATGTACAAAAAGCCGATCTTAACATACACGGTATAATTGTAATTTGAAGATATAGTCGTTTGACTTTAGTCATGACATTCATAACAATAAATACAAAATTACATGTTACTTGAAGTTTTTCATTTTGTTTATGTTATAGCGGACAATAGAGCAGGTGGGTCTCCTACTTGGTAAAAGAACATCGCCATAGTCCACCATACCAACCAACCATAGTCCGTGCAGTGGTTTGTTTTGCCAGCTTTTTACACCACTTAAGTGACATTTTTAAGGTCTCCGATATTGTCACTCACTCAGTGAAACACAGTAGAAGTGCCGTTTCAAGTACAACTACCATTTCAAGCTGAGTATTCTGTGAGCCCGTGGTATCGCTTCGGACGAGCCGGCCCAATTAGTGCGACATTATTAAGACAATATATGGTAAGAGCCTTCTCGCCCGGCTACTGTCAAGCCTTTCTTGAGACTAAATAAATTATAAATGATTTAAGAGTTGTCTGGACCTGGTGCGAACCCGATACCTTTCGGTTTATGGTAGACTAATCAAAGCACTTAGCAACTAGGCTCTCATAAATATATATATTTAGTTAAAATTATAATTACAATTTAAATGAAACCAAATTTAATTCAATGATCAATAGCAGAGTTTTGCTGGTACTCTGATTGTTGTGCCTGGCGCTAAAAGCTGGCGCTCCACCACTCATGGTGGGACTAAACCATTTATACCCTTATTTGCTGCTTGGTGTTTCATTTAGGTGTTGTTAGATTTCTATGATTAGATATTGTGTTAAGAGAATAACGCCTTTTTATCATATTATAGTCGAATTTCTAGTGCTTGTTGTACCTAACACAATGAAACGAAGAGATAAAGCTTCTAGGCGTCGGGAAGCCGTTTTTAACAATCGAATAGCCAAGAGACCGCGCTCTCGGATTCCAAAACGAAGCCGACGCGTCGGGGATTTGGGACGGGTGTTTGTTCCGAGCCGAGATTCGGACTTTTGAATGCACTACGGTGGGCCCAATTTGTATATACCGCCTTTATTAGCGCTACAACTGAACGTAATTCCAAAGACGTTACGCTTTAAGAAATCTATATAAAACTCAATAGAATCAGTTACGAAACTTACTACTCTTGAAGTATTGAATTTTGTGTGGTAATAGCTCATATCCTGGATGTAGCTTACTTTTTCGACGAGTACAAAATTTCAGAGTTCTTAGTATCTCGGTTTTTCGGGTTTGATGGGGTTTTTCGGGTTGATCATCGAGTATTCAAAATTGAATTATATTGCGAACCATACCGGATAGGACGACGTCTGCCAGGTCCACTAGTATCTCATAAATGGATGATAAATCTATATAAATGTATTTTCAAGAAATTCGAGCATGTTATTGAAGACCCGTGCTGAAGTATATGCTGACGCAATGATTGGGCCGGCTCGTCCGGTATGACACCACGGGCTCACAGAATACTCAATGTGAAATGGTAGCTGTACTTGAAACGGTACTTCTACTGTGTTTCGAAGACTGATGATATCGGAGTCTTTGAGAATGCCGCTTAAACGGCGTAAAAAGCCGGCAACACAACTAACACTCGGACTGTGGCGCCTTTATCCACGGGTCGCGGTGTTATGTTACCATATAGGAGAACCACCTGCTCTGTTGTCCCAGCGCTAATGTAGCGTAATTATGTTATTCAATACAGAAATTGTACCTTTGTGAGAAAAAATAAATTTTTATTATTACTATTACTTAGTGGCGTAGTCATCAATAGGTGATGGTGATCTCTTCCCGTCAAGACACGCGTCAAATCTTTTCCACCATGTATCTGCCTAAAATGTAGCTAAGATCCCGTTCGGTAAGGACATGTAATGAAAAAAACTCTAATTCAGTATCGGCCGAGTTTCGACGCTCTACTTTATGCAATCGACTTTTTAAAGCAGGGATGAGTTGACCGTACTTCAACATTCAAAATAAAGATCCTTTTCTTTAAGTATTCCTAGGTGAAGGTTCAGTATATCAACGTTAACTATAAATAATTAAAAATAGTTTGTGTCGTGTTGCTCAGCGAGTGTACCGGAGGTCCACCCAGTTATACCGCTTAAACGGAGTAAAAAGCCGACAGCACATCGGTCTGTTATATAATGAAAAAAAATGAACTATATTGCCGTTTTAAGTTACACTTTTTGATGTTATGTAGATAGAAACACAACACGTATGCCTTTTGAGTGCGCACCCTAATTCTGTTGAAGTGTTTGTGCTTATGTGCTGCGTGCGTGTATGCACAGGAAATAACCTTTCATTTAAATTTAAAACTCTACAAATCAAGCTGCAAATATAAATAGAAGCATGTATATAACATGAGATGCCTGAAGAATAATGATAATGTTTTGTTCCTCAATACCCAGCCGCGCCACACTCCGCGCATTAGTTGTGTTACCGGCTTTCATGCTGCATAAGCGGCATTTTTAAGGGCCTCACTCACTCACTTCGTGCTTTGTATTTTGTGAGCCCGTGGTATTACGAGAAAGTACTTATGAAAGTACTAGGCTACGCGGCTCTCGAGTTTTGTAAAAACACTTGGTGTTACTGTATTTCGTGTATGCTGCTCTGCGTGTTTTTAACGCACATTTCTTCTTGAAACAGTAAATAAATATAGAACACTAAAAGCAACCACTTTCGGGTACTGTGAGCGAGCGAGTGGATGTAAAGGAGGATCTCTAAAAGCTACCAGGAACCCATAAAGCTGAACCGGTGCGAGCCGTTCCAGCCCTCCGCCGAAGTAGGTCAAACGTCTAGATTGCCTTATATTTAAATTCTACCTGTACTTATGAACCTTCGCGACTATATCTCGGATTGGCCGCGGCCCTCAACCGTTGCTATGTCACGCGACCTTCAAGTACGTGATTGTATATTATGTATATGAGTTATCTGTGGAAATAATAAATTAATTAATCGCCAAATGTGTGCGAACTAAACTCACAAATAACGCTACAAATCTGTTTATTTTTTTGTTAAAATGTTAAGGTTAATTTATTAATTAAAAAAATTAATGTTAAGGTTCTTATGAATAGAAAAGTGGTAAAAATTGAAAGCGTATTAGTGAATACAACATTCTTTTCCCATTCAAATGGAAAGACAGAAAAACAACGATGTGAGGTAAGGCATTTTTGTGCTCTGATAAAAAATTATAAGTTTCAATGCCTTTTGGCTAATGCGACATGTTTCGTCCTGTGCCATGTTACTTCTTAAAGTTTAGGGCCTAAACTTTCCTAAAGTTTTTTAAAACTTAAAGCATTCACAATCGTTACACAAAGTACACAAAGCGATCATAGAGCGCCGCATTTTGGCGCCCCCACACACACACAAACATTTCATTTCTAATCTTGTGTTTGTATATGTACTTTTATTAACTAGTTTATAGGGCAGCTAAACAAGCGGAGGGCTCGCCCTGATTGGACCTCAGGTGCGTTGCCAGCCTTTAAGGGACAATATTTGTTGTAATGTCCCTAAGTCATAGTGCTGTAATTCTTGTATGCATTTAAATAATAAGCCTTAAGAGAGCCTTGTAGCTACATAGCTAACTGCTTACTAAACCACTTGCTTTAATAGGTCAACCATGACGCGAGATGTATGGGGTTCGAATCCCGGTTCGGACAATTATAATTTAATTTATAATGTATTCCCTCTGTGGAAGGGCTTGACCGGGCAGTGACCGGTCGAGTCTCTTAATACTGTCACACCCGGTAGGAGAGCCATGCTGAAGCATATGCCGACGCACTAATTTGGCGTCTGTGTGATACCATGGGCTCACAGAATACTCAGCTTGAAATAGTAGTTGTATTTGAAACGGTTCCGCTACTGTGTATCGCTGAGTGAGACCCTAATAATGCCGCTTAAGTGGCGTAAAAAGCCGGCAACAGAACCAATGCGTGGACTGTGCTTCGGTTGTCTATGGCCGGCGGTGTTCTCTAATACAAGGCCCACCTGCTCCGATGTCCAATATAATAGATATAATATATAATAGATGGAAATATGAGATGATGCCATATAAATAAGGCTCCGAGAGATTTAGAGTTCAAACGTCTTAAATCTTCGCACCCGAGTCTGCTGACTTTTGATATATCTGGTGAAGCGAGTATTTTCACAAATGATTAGTAAGATAATAATTTGAGTTATTCCCACCCCGAGTGAGCGGGCTGCCCGGTCAGCGGTTATTTTCCAAGTCTGCGAACTTGTTTATTGCACACATTGAAGTGTGGGAGGGACGTGGTCATATTCGGTTTGACTTGACTTAGCGAGTTGCGGCGTGTTTATCAAGCCAACTGTTTTCTTTTGCTTCAATAATATACGTAGAGATACTGTATTCTGTCATTTTCTAAATTACATGGCGGACAAAGAGGCACGTTGGTCCCTTGATGGTATAAGTTCACCAACCAATCGCGCTTTGCGTTACAGCCTCGTACTTTATACGCCGCGTATGCAGTTAGCGAAACCTAATGTGTGGCCCGTGGTGTAACTTCGAACGGGCTGGCCCAATTGGTGCGTCACTATATGCTTCATCCTCCTGAGAAAGAGTGCTACGACACTCACTGTGCCAATGTCAAGTGTTGACAAAGATCGAATATAATAATATATACTATAATTCCATTCATCGGATTCTAACTAGTCATAATAATTTCCCAATAGCATTTTCATTGATCGTTTGTATGTGAAAACCTACGGTGGTAATACGACCTACTTGTCCACAAAGGAATGACGAATTTTATAAGTATTACGGTAACTAATAGGTCCTCCATATAAAACCATTTGAGATCGCTAGATAAATAGAGCTTACACAACTCGCGAATCGCAATGCAAGAATTCAATATGCTGAGCGCCGAACGCAGCCCGCAGCGTCTGTCAATCCGCACAAGATTAATACTGCCTTCAGGGTCTTCCGAAGCGATATATTGCAATTATTCAACACTTCAGATACACATATAAAAGCACGTTTATAATACTGTAATATAGTTGTATAATCGATATTTCTCAGGATACTGCAATTCAATTCAAATAAGAGGGCCCTTTTTATAAGTCTCTTAATGTTTCGGTTGTTTTAATAATAACCCTAAATTTTCGTCACTTTACACAAATGAAAAAGGGATATAATTTAGTGAAATATTAATAATTGTTGGTCAAAATAATCTCTAAAACCAATAAAAGTTATAAGCTTACAGTTGGGGGCCAAAGGGGCCTATATAGGGTTGGAAGTTTGGTTTAAGACATTAACTTTAGAACAATTTATTTTTTTGTTCCATAGTTCAAGTATCAAGGATCGAAGTAAGACTCGGGTAAGTAAGACCTTCAAAACAACATATATTTAAAAGGCCAGCAACTCACACGCAGGCCAGCGAAGAGTGGGGGTATCCATTCACAAATAACCACTTATCCCAGGTGTACGAAATGCTCGTTTGCCTCCCTGTTTTATATAAAAAACATATTTCTATTCAAAATGATGCCCTCATTTAATTTAAAGCTAAAAGCATTTGAGCAACAACTAACAGCAACTAGCTTGAGGCCCAAAACAGAATGGCACGCATGGATGATAATATTATGTGAAGCAAACCGCGTGCCTTTAAGCTTGTTTGAAGTTGAGATTATAATTACACGCTTATCTGGAATATTTGGTCGCAACCTTGTTTTCCTTTGAACAATTCATTATACTAACTATGACTTCACCGAGAATGCTATTTTCGGCTTTTCTCCGTTACAGTTTTAGATGTGGCCAAACTTATTTTCTAGGAATGTAATATAAATAAGAAACGGTGATATTATATAGATACAATTGTTTTAAAACGTTTTTAATATTCAGGTGAACCTGGTAATTAAAAAATGAAGGATAAACAAAAAAATAATTTTATTCAGTTTTAAATGACGCTTCATTTATTATCTTGATTTGAGACCACTTTTTAGTTTTGAAAGATAATCATCAAAATGAATATTAAGAATCTTAAATCTTCATTATATCTGTGTTCCTGGTATTTCGGATTCAATTGTTTCATACGCAATCTCTTACTTGGAAGAAAGAGATAAACCACTAGTACTGACTTAGCAATATGAGTAACGATTAGACTACATTTGAAATGACCTTTTCAGTGTTGAGAGAACACGAGAATTTCCTCATTACCTTCTTTGAAGGGATGTCTCCGTTCAGCAGTCGCTTATCTCTTACGAATTACAAATAGCAAGTTGATCTTCCACTCGTGTTGTTCTTTCAATTTTCCGCAGCCTGACTTCATTAAAATTCTCTCGAAAACCAACATCGCGCTGCGAACTTGGAGGGGACGCTAGCTCGTGCATTATTAACAGCCTCTCGCACACAAAGTCTAATCGTAATATCCCACTCAATCTATGCGGAAAACCTCCTCTATCCAAACACGCCGGTTCACATATCAAACGTATGATCACTTGAACGTAACTCTGTCTAAGTTTATTAACTTTAAATGTGTCCAAATCTGCAAAGAAGAACCAAACTTAATCAAATCAGCTGAAAACTAGAGCAAATCATTCCCACGCGAAGCTCCCACTTAAATAACTAAAAGTACTGTAATAATTTTATTAAGTTATGTAAAATGTATGTTTTTTTATTCTATAGCGGACAACGGAGCAGATGGGTCTCCTATATGGAGAGAGAACACCACCGCCCATGAACAACCGCGTCACAGTCCGCGCATTGGTTGTGTTGCCAGCTTTTAAAGCCACATAAGCGGCACTTTTAAAGGCCTCTCATGTCCCCACTCAGCGTAATACATTACAAGTACCGTTTCACGTACTTCGAGTATTCTGTGCGCCCATGGTATCACTTCAGACGAGCCGGCCCAATTAATGCCTCAGTATATGCTTCACCTTGCTCTTCCACGCGTTTGACAAGATTAAGACACTACTACTGCCCGGCCACTGTCAAGCCCTCCCAGAGACCGAATAAATTATAATTGTTCGGATCGGGACCGATACCTCTCGCTTCATGGTATACTTTTTAAAATATTGAGCTAAGAGGCTTACAATATATATGTGTATGTATTATGGAAAACTTTAGCAACACACCTTTTATGCAGATAAGTTTTACATCGATAGTTAAAAGCGAAATTCAGGGAAACGATTACAGTAAAGTTTTCACTTCAATTTTTAAATTTAGTGAGTCAATTAGGAAATGAAAATCTAAATAAAATTTAGAAGACAACCGGAAAATGTATATTTAATTGCACTCGGTAATTTGTGTGTTGTAATGGGGCAAGGCCATAGAGTGGGACGGCGCTCCGGGTGCATCAGCGTGCACGAGCGAGAGGCGCGGGTCACAGGTACACTGGCCTGACCCAGTTTCAGTTGTAAATATTGATTTGTTGACCTCCACTACCTGTTGCTTTTCCCGACCCAAGGCTCTGTGCAGGATTACACTTGGGCTCTTAATAAATGATTCACTTCTAAGGGACTCGAGCGATGCGAGCCTCTTTGTGACTGCGAATATGCGGCCTTTGTCGGGACCCTGCCTCTTGGAAATTTATTCGAGAACTATGTTTGCACTTTGTCCAACATAGGATTATAATTTTGGTAGCTCACACTAGGCGTCAGCCAGCGTTAAGTTATTGTACGGCATAATACATTGGCGAAATGAAAAGTAAACTGCAAAAAGTACCTATTCATTACACGCTTACCTACATTTAACATACAATTTTTATACAGAACTTACATCAGTAACAACATTCAAAGTATTGTCCAGATTAGATTTCTTTATTCGTAACTGTCATTGGTTGTTACAAATAGTGCACTCTGCTTCATCTATGAATATTGGTTACAGCTTGGGTGCTCGGCTGGTTGATGTGCAAAACTGTGCCGTATGTGCAGGGGCTGTCCGTTGCAGCTTCAGTCTACAGCCTCGTGGCAGTCTCACTTGACAGGTACGTTTAAAATTTGCCAATACACGACTCGAGAATTACCTCGGCCGTATTTTGTATAGCATATACCTAGAAATCGTGTTTAGCACTTTTAGTCTCATTAGCGATTCTACACCACTTGCTGTGAGCTGTCGAAATTATCAAATTTCAAAAATGAATACTCGCGTACTAAAAACTAAAACGCGCCTTAAAAAGAATTTTCGATTCCAATTCTTTTTTTATTTTAAAATGGCATTAGTTCCTTAATATGTCTTCATAATTGTGATGTTGGCTTATTCATTTTGTGAAATGAATTACGAAGGCATAGCAAGTTAAGAAATAAGGGTTATAAATAATGTCTTTATTTTCTCATGATAAAAAATTTAGATATACAACTCAGAGTTTATATTTTTTCTTTTAAAAAACAAAACAAATAAAAACAAATGCTACGATATTGGATACGCTAGATCTAATGTTTGGCTAAATAGAGTCCCATATGAAAGGCACTTCAAAGCCTGCTACCAACAAAATAGCATCCAAACGTGTAGGTATTGCGTTCCTATTTTTCTATCAATTACAATTTGAAATGCCTAAATGATTCTCGATTGATTGATCATCATTCAATGATAATATCAAATTTAAATGTTACTATAAATTAACTCATTAAATATTTCATTAATGTTTTGTAATTTTCGAGGACAATGCATATCCCTAGAACCGTTATGTGCAATTCCTCGGCTTGAACACCTCTTAAGTTATAATAAAGTTCTTTTTCCGCTTACCTACCACAGCATAAGTTACTTATTAACATCTCCAAGACCTGAAAATTACCTATTTTAACCTTTAAATATCTGCGCATAATGTCACGTAGAGGCGACCGCATTGCCAACTACCCTCATATGGAAATAGGATTGAAGGTCTATTTCAATGTCCACTCAATTGAGCGCATAATCCAATAAATAGCGGAGTCAATTGCAGGGAAAGTGTGGCCTTGTTGTGCGGCCGACAGCAAACTTGACCCAAATGTGGTCTCATCCTTGCAGCCCTTATGCTAATAGCTGCTAAAATGCCGAAGCCTTTTCGGGATCCGGTGGATTTTATATTTTATATTTAATCCCAAAGTGCTGTGCTAAACTGTTTGAATTGGGAGAAAAATAGTTTATATACAGCTATCAAGAACAGATCTTCAGAAATTGGCAATTTCTTTTGGGATAATGACACATAAACATACAGACATTTAAAATAAAATTAAGTGAAAGGTAAAATTGCCTTAGTGATAAAATAAGCAAATGTTCATACAATTTTTGAGCGGCCTCATCGAATTCAGTTGTCATGTTATTTTAGGGTTCAGGAGTTTTAATTTCACCAGAAGTAATAACTCTTTAAAAAATTATTCTGCTCCACTCACAGACCTCATCTGTCTATCTGTCAATCAAAAATCTGATTATTTTTCAATTTCTTCGCTTTAAAGTATATACCGGTGGTATTCTAAATTTCAAAGAACACTGTCGAAATAGAAATAATTTTTCCTTTAAATCTCTTTCCTGGCAAGCGTCGGATGTTTTAATCACGTAACTTTTAGATTTAAAACTCTGTTTAACTTTAAAAGGTGCGGAAGTAGAAGTTGACTTATCGCTAACTTCTTGCCCCCACCTTGACCTGGCTTATGGGCCTTATTATAATGAATTATGCTCCGAATTCCATCGGTGGCCTTGCGTGCCACAAATTTATCAATGCAATGGAAATTCGCGGATCCCGGGAGGAAAGGGAGGTCGAGTTATTATCGGAAATACAATATGGTAATGAGGAGTGATTGGACGTATTCCTACATTCCTAGATTCCACATTCGCTGCTTATAGTCTATCTATTTGAAAGTCAAATCGCTCAATCACTATTGGAGCTTACCAAACGACCAGCTTTCCTCATTTTTCATTTCTGCCCGTTTTAGGGAGCGGACCCAGGCAGTGTCTAGTCAATAAAGATTACTTTTAAATCCCAGTGACATATAATATTATTGACTTAAGTTTAGTCGTCGAATCGATCGAATATTTAGTCACTAAACCAAAGACTATACAATGATATACCTCTTAATGTAATTGAATATAAATTATAAATTCAAAAAACGTGCAATAAAATGTGATCTTAATATTCGGTGATAGAGTCTCAGAATGAGGTTTGAGGGATTATTTTTAAGAACTGCAACTCTGCTTGAATAATGTATTTTTTACAATATTGCAATGTTACATAGTTTAAGTGAGGTTTGGTACAGAAGGTGGCTGGAAATATTTTTATTTTACTTTGTATGAAAACATTTTTAAACTAGTTAATCACATTCATCTAGATCCAATTGGTCCATTCGCTTAGGAGACTGTATTCCTATAAAATATAATCATCATAAATAATTTTTTATTTGATTTGGAAGTAGTCTTGGGTTCGGCATTAATTGACACGTACTATTATTTTGAGCTGAGCCATTCAAGGACTCTTCAAAAGTTTTGTAGTTACGCATTTAATATTTTCAAAAGCCGTCACGTTATGTTTCTATAAAATTCTCGCTGGCCGTGTTTGTGGTCAACTTCACCTAAACGTCTCCAGAAGTTCTAATGTGCTAATCAGGCAGGTCGGAGATTCATTAATATCTTTTAATACCTCTTACTTTTCAGAGTAACTTTTTGATCAGTTTTTATGAGTTAACTACTACACAACTCTAATTATCTACCAATCGAGGATAATAATCTATATTTCATATGGCAAAACAAGGTTCGCCGAGGCCATCCAGTGGCCTATAAGAGCACATTGGTGACGATGGCAAATACCCACACTGAGCTATAGGTACGCAGTCTCCATTTAATGATAGCTAACAACATCTCTATAATTATACCACAAGCATGCACTAGAGATTCCCCATTCGACGTGACGAGAATTAATTTGTCCGAGTGAAAATACGTTTGCATTCAAACTAAATTCTGTATCCACGTTGTTTATAGAGTCTAGTGGATGTTCGATAAAATTGCGACAAAATTACTATTGAAACGCGGATTCAATCGAGTTCGGTACTTTTATATTGACACATTTTTTATGCCTGTATATACTACTGTATAACTATTATCAAGGTGCAAACTTGCAACGTTTTCTGTGGTTTAATGTATGTTACTTGTATATTTCTTTAAGGCACATATAATACACAATTAGTTGAGAATTTTAAATTGTATTTAGTTGTTTGTAAATACCAATTCAATTTACTTATAAAATTTGGCCTATTAAAGTCAATCATTCTTTGTCAGGTTTTTGCAACAGCATTTGTTTATTTACGATACAAGGACGTCGCATTTGACAATGTTTGAGTTGATCAAAGGTTTAAATTAAGAATAATGAATAATTGTTCTTTGCAACAAGGAATCCCCGTCAGCGTACGTGACAGATTATTGAAGGCATTGTTATAAGGAAGTCGGATAAAATGAAAGGGTTCCACTTCCTTAAATTGTATTCGAGTAAAAGGCAAGTTGAAAACTAAGGGAGCTTTTATTAAAATATTTCTTCAGTGGAAATCTAATTTTAGTAATCGTAAATGAGTCCCTTGTAAAATGTTCACAACTACCACAGACTAGCAACATTGCTTTGATAAAACACACAGTGAGTTTTCATATGTTTTTTTAAACCTCTCTGCAAAAGTAGGGGTTCAGGATTAACATGAGCCAAATCGGTTCAGCCATTAACAAGTTAGCGAAATGAGTAAACAGGTATAAAAAAGCTAACATAATGTTGGACATAAAAGCTTAAGCCGCGTGGTATGAATGGTTGTCTAAGGGCAGCGGTGATCTCTTACCATCAAGAAGACTCGCCTGCTTCGTTATTTGGTATAAAAAATAATTATTGTTGTTTCAAAATTCGACAGATTCCTTTCTGCATGTAAAATGTTTATTTTCTCGTTTTAGTAGGAATTGACAACGGCCACAACTGCGTGGAGAGGCTGTTAGTCTGTCGAGTGTCGCCGGCACGCGGCTCACGTTTGCAACAATCTCAGCCTTATGAGCTTTTCCTAAGAAAACTACTTATCGTTGCCTTCAATTAGCATGCCTTAGTGTCTTATGTTTGCGTAATGTTCTCATCTCATCTGGTCATTGTGTGTTTATTCTTTTAACTTCAAACATAAGCAGCTAACTTTGAAGGCCTTTTTCATGTGAGGAAATGCATTTAAGCATTCCCCTCTTGCGATGAATATGTTGGACTCGGCACTTCGGAGTGTAAAGCCCAAAAAAATTAGAAATTTCACCGGCCCCAGTGTCTCCTTGAGCCTTTCAGCCTAAAAAGACTATCGGGTTCGCTCCTGGCATGCAACCCACAGAGATTATATTTTTAAGATACTCGCCAGGCAAAAGCTTAGCCCTTACAGAGACCTTTACAGGGACAAGATCGAACCGATTCCCTTGCGCCATGGCTTTCAAAATATTTTGCAATGAATTAAAAACAGTGTTCACTTGGTCCACTCGGCCAGATTATAACTGACAAAGGCTCGTAACTGTCGCCTCGCCAGGAGATCGGTACACGCCCACGCCAGCGCTTATTCTGATGTCCACTTCAGACTCACACACAAATGGCCGCTTAGCGTTTTAAATATTCCATGTTAACCACTGAAGTTACGTTTGACGAAAAGCTCTTTGATAATTCGGTTCAATTTCATTCAAGATTCGCAGGTGGGTGGTTTGCGTGGGTAGGAGCGTCGGATTATCCATTAATGCGTATAATTATAAATAAATTATGCGTAAAATTATAGGCGTAGGTATGCTTTAAAGCAAGTAAATAATAATTATTGAGGGAGGCCTAAATCCAGCAGTGGACTTGATAGGCTGATGACGATGATGATGATGGCTTAAATCCCAAAACTGATGGTTCCACCCACCTAAATATTAACGGATAGGTACATAACTGCAGCAATTACATAGCATTATTTAACAAATTGTATTTGTTAATAAAAATAATAATCATATTTTGCTCATTCAAACTAAAGAAATAAATGCTACATAGTACAATTAATACCTTTGTTATTCGTTGTTTGATCAGATAAGCTTTCAAGTAAAGAATTTTATTATTATTTATTTATTTTAAGGAGATTGTCACAATTACGGACAAAAATGCGAAAACCTATTATATTTTGCAAATGTCCATTTATATTCAAACATCGCCTCGTCTTTGATTTACATTCTTAGGCATTCCACTTGTGGAGGGTTGACGGCCGAGCGGTGCACCTTTCCCTTGCCTCTATTATATAGATATTAGTAGAACATAATGGTGGTTGTAAATACTAGCAGCATTATTCCTTTTTATGTGTTTGTTCACAACCGATATAGTGTTAGTTGGCCCTACTGGTTTTATTAAGCACACTTACAAGAACACGATTATATTGTGTTGCTATGTTTCGCATTTGGAAACTTAGTTATTTATTGCTTAAAGTATTTATTAGATAGGGTAGACATACGGTAAACCACATAACGGCTTGCAATAAAAAAGTTTGGGACAGTAGTGTTCAAGGCAACGCATTTGCAAAGTAGGGTAGCGTAGCCAAGGCCACGGTGCTCCCTTATTTCCCTAAAGTGTTTGTAGCGAGGCAGTTTGAGCGGCAAATTCAATTCTCTCAAAAGCAAGGACGCGGGCTCGCTGTTGCGAGAAGATTCCACTTTTATTTCAGATTTATTGTATATTTATTATCTTTGAAGGCTCTGTTGCTTCGCACATACGCACAGTTCCCATGGATTATATGTTTAATATCCGTTCCGGGTATATAATCTTTTTTGTAGCAGTGTGAAATTGTACTTATAATGTGTTCCGCAAAGGGAATGAGTCTAGACGCCTATTAAGTTATATCGCTTCACGGCTTATAAAGTCGGCAACACAATCAGTGCACATAATAGGGTGCGCTTATCCTTAGGACACTTCCTAAGGATAACCATCAACACAACTATTTTTTCTTAACAAAATAGGTGCGGCTGTCCCCTTGACTGTTTTTTTTATTATATAGCGGTAAAACCGTCAAAGAACAACCGCGCTACAGTCCGCGCATTGATTGTGTTGATGGCTTTTTACGCCGCTGAAGCGAAAATTTTAAGGGCCTCGGATATCTTCACTCAGCAAATCAAAGCAGAAGTACCGTTTCAAGTAGGTACAGCTACCATTTCACGCTGCTATTTTGTGAGCAATTTCATTTGTAACTTGGTAGGTAAGTTTACTTTAAAATATTTGACAAGTGAATGAAATCTTACTTTGCACAATATTGTTATGGATAATTAAAAGACGTAAATAATATATATATTATTCATTTAATGATGTACAAGAATGGGTGCGTGATGTTTAACAATGGGTACAACCGGGGCGGAGTGGACCAGCGGCGCGTGCACCAGTGGGGCGTGCACTAGTGGGGCGTGTACGACGGGTCGGTGATGCACCACGGCGGAGTGCACCGACGCCACTGGCACGACTGGGGCCACGTGGTGGACCCCTGGGTGCGCCACGGGGACTATTGGGGCGATCAGGCCGGCACTGGCTGCGGCCACCAGAGCGAGCACTACCACCTGCAAGTACATCATTGACGTGTATTTGTATCTGCTTATTACATTTATTTTAAAACAGCAACAGGCTTTTGTCTTTCGTTGAAATCGCAAGTGAGATTTAATCTCTTTTGTTATTTAGGCCAGACGGGGAAGCGACTTTAGCTTTGCATGCGTTACCCGACAGTTTATTTAAGAAGCAAGTGAAACGTGACAGGCCCTTATCTGTATAGACTAAGCGAAATATAGCTCAAGTTCGCTTCATGTATATTATATATATTTTGTAAATTCTAAATGAACTCAATAGCCTTGAAAGCTTACATATCTCATACTAACGTTTTCTTTAGTATATTCACTATGCGGGTTGGTCAGGGTTGCTTCACAATAAATAGTCAACTAGTAATTACGCCATAAAAGTTAAAGCAAAACTGCATTAAGGCTAATAAAAAAAACGTCTATTTTCTTAAAGAAACGTTTGAATTGCCTTAACAGAATAGTTTAATTTGACACAATAATGTAAAGTGTCTGCAATCACAATTAAAAGGCTATGGTTCGTAGCCTTGGACTTTGGGTTCGGTTAAGGGAATCGGTTGTCTCTATCGCACAACTTGTTTCAGATATCAAATGTCTCATTAGACTTATATATTTGCTAATCTATTATTGAAATAATTCGAATAAATACACAGATATAGAAAAGGTTATAGAGATGAGCTTTGGTTGAAGATGTAAAACTGGAAGCTTGCGTATATAAGAGAGCAATAAACAGATTCTTACCAGCTTGAACATTGTGCTATTGTGTGAACGCGACTGTGCTCAGCGTGCCTCCTAACTCCTTATATATCCGTTGTTTCCACGATCTTGGATTAATCCTTCCCTTCATTGCGGCAAGCCGCGACTTATACAATCGCTACGTACAGCGTGTTCTCAAATAAAATTCTATCTAAAATTATTCATGCCAGGCATTGTCAGAGAATTTTTTTTGTTATATATTTTAAATATCCCACGGAAGCAAAAAATGACACCCACTGAGTTTATTTCACCGGTTCTTCTCACTAGACTTAGCTTGGAACCGGTGTTAGACTGATTTTGACGTTCAAGAGCTGCATTTGTGTATTTATATTGAAAGAAAATATTTCAATTCATATCATTTCTAAGCATTGAGGTTTTTGAAAAGGCAAACAGATGATGCAGTAACTAGCAATAATCATTAAAAACAATCGTTTTATATCAGAATTCTAATTGTACCTCCAATGAAAGTATTATTTGAATAAAGTCAATTATATGCAACAATGGTGGGTAATGTTTGGGGTTTGGCGGATCAAGTATTGCCAAGGCTTCATAATGAGAGTCGGTAGAACGACGTCTGCCGTTTCCATGAGGGTTAAATAGAAGTATTACTTATATTCAAACTGAATAATTGGCACATTCGTAGGTGTCTTTTCACATTTGGCAACAATAATATTCGAAAAATAGTTTTCATATTGGAATACGTTTTGAAAAAATCTCGTCCTAACATAATCCTTCAGGGCCTAAGAAAACATGAAGAACGTGAAAATCTTTGTCTTGCTCTTGGCTGAAGGCAGCTGAGGAATTTACGAAGCAACTTTAGCGAAATGTAATCCATCAAAGGGTGAAATGTTGCTGAATATTGTGCTTCTTATGATATGAATAAATCCTTTATTCATATCACATATCCAGTACAACCCAATCTATATAACAGTATTTGAAAGTTTGGGTTGCAAAAATGTTTAGCTGTCCTGTTTTCCAGTCGGGAAACGGCCCTTTCTTTCTTTCTCTTAGCTCGGTTTTACGTCTCTTCTGCTACTTATCGAATATCATACTTTTTGTGTTACTCTTTTCTTTTATTTTCCCTGCGATACTAAATTGAAATTTATCTTTAATTTTTACGTATTTTGTGTATTATATTTTATGAAGTTTGGTTTCCCATACACCAAACTTATTTCCATTACATAGTAACCCGTCTCCCAATATCTGTGTTTGGTCTATCAAATTATATAATACCTTAATGTAAACATTAGTCACACCTATAATAATATACTAATACAGTCAAGTTTCTTAGAAAGTCATCTTTGGTTAAACCACTCGTAAACTCATGCTGAGCAGAAAACCCTCTCAAAATGTTTATTTAATCCTTACACATCGTTTAAAATATCGTATTTTCTTTAAAGACACCTATTCAAAAATAATTTTGAAAATATTTATATAAAGCCTCGAAGCTTAAATAAAAACGTATCAGCATGTGAATGAGAGGCACAAACATTTCGTTCACAAGATCTGATCACGACACATTCATACTGAATTGATCGTATCCGATAGCGTTGCTAAGGTTGACGCTCCAACTCCTAGCACATTAAACTACGTATAAACATTTGATTAAGCCGCAGAATGCGCTATTGGCTCATAGACCCGCACTCAAAGGATAATATAAACAATTACAAAAAAAATCTTATTGAATAACCTTCTTTTAAGTTTTTAAGGAGAGATAATATACTGTAAAATGCAAGTTACAAAAAATGTATTTTACATAACTGATAAATAGGTCATAAATTGTAGCTGCCTTAAATTTGAAACTTATGAATTTTAAAACGAAATTGTATCTTAAGACGTCCATTAGATGTGGATACTTTGCGAAATAAATCTGTCATTTTATTACCGAATTAGCAACGACATTTTTGGGGTGTCATTTGAGATTCGACTACCCAACGACCAAGTTTAAGATTGATTGATTGATTTAGGTAAGCCAAGTAGATTTCCTATTAGTTTCATTGATTTATATTGTTCCTTATTTATAAGGAATCGAGGAAGCGGTAAAGACATTTACGCATCAATTTCCTCATTTAATTATCTTTACATAAACTGACTCAATAGTATAATTAAATTGGTTTATTATTATTATTACGTATTATTAAGAAGTTTATAAAAACTATTTGAAAGTGTTAATAATTAGAAATACATAATTATAAATCGTTGAAGTATAAATTGAAATCGGCGTCTTCGTAGAAGCTGCGATTCTACAAACAGACAAATATGTGATTTTTTTATTATTTAATTAACAATTGGCAGTCAGAGATAATCCATGGACATGTCCATGGACAACGTCTCAATTTTGGTTCTGTTAACATCTTTTTCACCGCTCATGTGATAAGTTAAACTTGATGAGCCTTCGGTACTTACTCTGTGAAATACAGCATAAACCCGTAGTTTCATTTAGTCAACATCTTTCAAACATGTTTGGATCTCGAACCACGATTATATAATTATTTGAGGTATACCTATATTGACAGCAACTTCCATACATACTTGCTTCAGGTTGTATCTTGAAAGTAAACTGATATGGGATGCCCCAGTTTTGACCCCCAGTTTTGATTCCAAAAAAAATATAACGTTTTTCGATGATTAAACTTATTAATTTTTCATAAAACGTTCAGGTAACCAATCCTTAAACAACAGCCTCCATTCATATGACGATTGATTGATCTATAGATTAAATATATTTATTATTTAGTAGATATTTTTAAGAATTTCATTTCCTCAAATATATATTTAGAGACAAAATCGATTCACTTAGTTAAATTTAATTTATTCAATGAAAATCTCGGTTAACAGACAGCAATTTATGTACATAAACATATACACATATATAAATATTAAATTAGCTTCAGAGGTCAGGGTAAAATGCCTGGATATTATAGATTATCTTAATTAAAGTTGGTCTTCAAAATATTTACTTGCATTTACAGGTGTTTTCAGATTTATACGTAAGTTATTTAGATTTTTATGAAATAGTGGAAAACGGGGTAGGTGGGTGTTCTATATGGTAAGAGAACACCGCCGCTCATGGACAACCGTGCCACAATGGGGCACTGTTCGTGCTATAAGTACAGATTATATATTTTTTGATATGATTGTTTTGATAAAATATTACTAAATACTATATAAATAAAATTTAAATTCGTCCCCAAGTACAAACTTCGAGGACGGTTTTACCGATTGGATTGCTTTTATCAATGTTTGGTTAAGTCATAAGGAAGGTTCTGAGCCAGAACTTTCTGACAGACAAAGACCTAACATAAACTAATAAAATATTTCTCATACAAGCAAGAGCAAATCGATTAATTGAGATGAGTAAAGAATCTAATTGTGAACAATTATTGATACACCTCTAGTCCATTTCCGAGTGAGGTGAGGCGAGACAATCGGCATCTCATTGGAAATTCAGCGCCGCGGCTCGGTTATTAAGTTGCGTCGCCAGTCATTATAGACATTGGGCGTCTAATTGATCCGGTCGACGACCGCCGCCATTGTTACGTATTGGGTGGTGATCGGCTGGGGTAAGCGGACTGCGCCGCGGCCTGCTCTTGGATGCAAAGCCTTGCCAATCATTCGATGATTTCTAACCAACGACGCTGATGAATACTTCAAGATTATTAATGTTTCTATTGTAACTATATACTAAAGAGAAAATTTGTTTAATGACGACTTTAACGTACATTTAGCACCTGTGTGACGTCGTAACTATAAAGTATATATTTCCCTTAAAAGCCAGCAACGCATTCGCAGTCCAACTGTGTCCAAGGGCGGTGCAACGCGTATCTTAGTTGTAATTCTTGCACGTTTGCCTTGTATTTTAATAAACACCGAAACTTTAACATATATTGTGTTTAGAATACAGAAGAGTATTTACTTTTTGGTGAATTTCTTACTGAACACGTAAATTTCGGTTTTAAAAGTTACTCTCTGAAAACGTTGCCATTTCCAATACTTCTGAGCTAATTTGGAAGGATTGAAGAAAACTTTCAATACAGCAGAGTTGTATTTCACTCGGAAATGGCAAAGTTCCCTTGAAAGCTTGAGTTTGTATTAAATTTAAAAGTTCAAATTAATCTTGAATGGTTTTGAAATCACAACAAATACTGTTTAAGCTCAACTTTTGCACTTCCATTACTTGTAATATTAAATCTTCATTCTCATACAATCAAATACATGATCACTTACTTAGTCTTAAGTAGGTACATAGACTGATCAAGAAAGCGCTCTTATCTGAGAATTCCGCCGGGTTGGCGTTTTTATGACCATGGGCTAAATTTAAATTTTTATGATATTATTGGTTAAATTGTGACAATTAAACAACAATAGAAATTATAGGATTATGTTTTTATTACAGATTATTTTGTTATGATATAGGCGACAATAGGTTGTAGTAGGTGGGTTCTCTGATGTTAAGACATCACCACTACCCATGGGCATCCCTTTGTGTAGTTTGTTCTGTATATATATAGTTTGCCTTTGATAACATTGGATTCGTATAAAAGTATTTTAAGTTATGTTTATGTTGACTTCTATCAAAATTCGCTTAGTTTCTTTGCTTGTAGCAATAACAAGGACTCAATAT
The DNA here is from genome assembly GCA_018230265.1 of Delias oraia. Classification (NCBI taxonomy): domain Eukaryota; kingdom Metazoa; phylum Arthropoda; class Insecta; order Lepidoptera; family Pieridae; genus Delias; species Delias oraia. The sequence goes on along the minus strand of DWCF01000687.1, from coordinate 11,210 downwards.
TCTACGAATGTTTTTATTGTATTATTACATTTGCTTATGTAACGACTCTCTCACTTTTCTCACGAATACCATGCAATTCAGCTAAAACTTAGTTAAGTTTAATATTATTATAGTCACTGAGTAAGCTCTGTAAAATTATTTGTAATACGATTTTTTTCTTTGAAATCAATCTTCTATTTTGGTTTCGTTCTAATCTTATCTCTTCTTCGGTGGACTTCAGTGTATGATGTATACCTACTGATACGTAAGGGTACTGTGAGGTGGCCCCATATTTTCAGAATTTTAAAATTGTTAGTTTTTTTATTCTATAGCGCACTACGGAGCAGGTGTGTCTCTTATGGTAGGAGAATAACACCGCCCATGGACAACCACGCCAGTCCTTCCTTTGATAGTTTTGTCGGCTTTTTACGCTGCTGAAGCGGTGCTTTTTAGGGCCTCTGATATCCGTTTCACGCCGAGTATACTGTGAGCCTGTGGCATCACTTCGGAGAAGTCGCTCCAGTTAATGCGTCAGCAAATGCTTCAGAATAGCTCTCCCACGGATGTAAGTTAGTTCTCAGAATACTCAAATACAACTTTTTGTTTATTACATTATGATTTATTATTTTATAAAATAGTGAATTAATACTATTAATTAAGTTTGAATATTTTTTATTCTATTCTATGTGTAGCATATTTAGTCCGCCATATTGGTCTTGCTTGAATGTGATTGTGCCATTCATCGTTTTTACTTCATTTCTCTTGAATTCTGCCATTGAATCACTCAAATGGAAATGTGACGACTTTAGGGAATATGGCCTCGTGAATCAATTTGTTTTGTGTTACATGGTTGCTGTTGGCTTTTTTCTACATTTTTTGGGATATTTTTCTCTTTTATTATGATATATTTCAATTTTTGAAATAGTTAATGCAGTTTTATATTTTTTTCATTTATGATGCACGTATTCGTAACATAGAAGCGAATACATGCAACGTATATATTGATTTCTTCGCTTCGAGTTGTTCTCCACTATCACATGGACAAGTGATCACAACTAATCCACCTTCACTTTCTAAAGGTTGACGATTTGTGGGTCAGTCGTGTGTGGAGGTTATGTTACCTGCCATTACTATTAATAAACGTACGTTTGCCAGTGATCATCCAATTTTCAAATAATAGCGCATACTGTGAGGAAAAGCCAGTTAAATAGTTATAACATTTTTCGCATATGTACGAAACATCTAGGAAAGATTGATAAAAAAGCTGATGCTATGTAAAGTTAGGATGATAATTTTGACGGCCAAGGTAATATAATGGTATCAAACTAATTCGATTATGAAGTATGTGCCTCGTTGCAATTGGAATTGATATTTGCATCCAGGGCATGCTCTATGGTCAGATAATATTCATAAATTAAAAATGAATTACCATACCCTCGGGTATGTTATGCCAATAGTATCGTCCTCAATTTGCCGAAGTGCCTGCAGCGAAGTGACAACGGAGGCGATTAACTGTACGACACGTGTATTTGAACAGTGAGTCGTAATAGTAAGTTTGATTAGTTCAGTTGTTCATTCATGTTGTGCTGAAATAAACTCGTTTCACACATTCATACTTGAAGTAATACTGTGAAGTTGGGTAACATTTTTAACAATAATTAAGTGATTGAGGTGGGCCACGCCGCCGAGCGCTGCCTGGACTTGTGGGTATAATTTTGTTATTGTCACTGAAATACGACTCTATCTTTAAAAAGTTCTTATACATCGTGAAATAAACTTAAGAAGGATATAGTCTTAATATTTATTTACCAAAAAGGTGGTAATGCGACTTCACTTTAACGAGCGGCGGATGCGCGATTATTGGCGCGTGGTGCACTATAGGTGCGTGGTGGAACAGGGGCGCGGAGTGAACAATTGGGGCGTGGTACAGAGGTGCATGGTGAACTATTGGGGCGTGGTACAGGGGCGCGTGGTGAATGACCGGTGAGTGAAGAAGTGGCGCTGAGTGGACCACGTGGATGCCCGGCGCTGGAGCGGCCCAAGTAGCGGCTACTATCGCCGAAATCTGAAAAATCTCATGAAAATGTTAATCCAACTCTATTTGCTTTCTCAATATACAATACAAGATGGTGAGAAACTTTTCAATTAGAAACAGTGCAATCATCGCATTTGTACAATAAACAAACAGAAATCTATAAATTAATTGCCTCTATTACGGAGATTGAAGGCCATCTCAGCACCCATTTTATTATTTATTTATTAAAAAAAAAATAACTGTGACCAGAAAGTTTGTGGTTTAATCGTTTATCTTTTTAAAGTGATAATATACTACATGATAATTATATAACGTTATAGATATTAGATTATTTTTCAAAGTTTTTCAAAATATTTCTAATTTCTTTTGAGCGAAGATACCGCTAGTCCAACACTCTCCCAGCGAAGCTCTTTTCTATGAGCCTAGTTAATAGCATTCCGGCCTTTCAAAAGACCAAATACAATCTACACATTAAAGTACAGATTTAGAGCGGGAATCGCACCCAGTGCCTTGACGTCACGGTAGCGTAGAAGAGCGCGGTGGGTTGAAAAGGGGAATGTAGGTTGTGCGCAATGTTAATGAAAGTGTACTCACGATAAGCAGAAGTCGCGACATCTCGATAAACGGGTCCTGTGTGCGGTGCTCGCGCCCAGCTCGCTATATATACAAAGCTATATTTCCACTATTACACCATAGAGTTTAATACTATAGACTTCCTCCCCTTTGTTCGCTTTGTCAGAGCGCGGTCATTTGCTGTAATTGGCGATAATTGTTTCTAATACTGTTACAACTGTTTGTGATTACTTGTAACGAAATCATACTACCTTTTCGTTGATGCAAATCTAAGATGACAGTAGCAAATATTAATAAAATTTACAAATTAATTACTATTGTGTTAGCTACATGGAGGAAGCGTTTCAGATCACAGTACAAGTATCAGATATGTAAGACTTGTTGCGCCTTTTTGCATCGGCGATGTGAGTAACCGCTGTTAAAATTAAATAAATAAATTGACAATGGACCCATTTATCTATTCTGACACTAAATCTACATATTACACAAATACTAAAATTATATTTTATTAGTTTCTGTTACATATAAGCATTTTATGGCCCCTATAAAGATATCACAAAAAAATCCTAGGCCTAGTAATACAATTGTCACCAAATTTATGTTTAAATAATATCTGTTACTGATATTAGTTAAATGATTGCTACTTTTGGGGATGATAAGCTCCAGTATAAACGTTGTTTTAATTTGTGCAGCACTCGATTGAGTTTTAAAGCGGTTTATTTCTGTTTCGGGTGGTTCGTCAACTCTATTCAAACGTAGACTAAATGATCATAAGTGATGATTTTCTGTGAACTTTGTTTTGGAAATTTTAAGTTTGTTTTTAAGTTTGAAATGGGCAATCAAAGTCGGATGACAGTTGTGGTGGGTCGGTTCTATAAGCCCCATGGCCTGTTGACATTCCAGATAAGGTTATGTGGAGGTCGCCTATGTATATGTCGGTCAGTGGCGTTTTTCCACTGCTCCATGTTTAGTATGGATTTTTAACGCACACATTAATTACTTCAACTATTAACATACAATCGTATTACAAAATAATTTTCTCCAGGAACGCGCCCAAATTTGAAAAAGCTTAGAAAATCTAGTGTTTATAAAATACATTCTTTTACCGACCTAAAAGAACCTCTTTGGAATTTTTTAACTTAAATCCCTAAAATAAACATTTATAAATTCCTTTTTTTATATTCCTTATTTACTCGATTCATAAGAATCATAAGTTTTTCTAAATTCGTTCTCCAATCACAAATATTTACTGAAATTGTCATTTACCTTTAATTAATCGATCTGTAACTATTTTTGTGGGTATATGTGATGTTGCATTAAGGAAATAAATTAATAAATTTACTATTTTGTCATAATTTAAGTACAACGTGTATAAATAGCGTGGACTTTCTCTGTTATTGCTTAGAAAAAATGTTATGATAGAGTTGAATTTTAAAATGTTTTATGGTTTAAGTTAAAAATGCACACCCTTGTTATGATCCAAAAGGGATAATACAATTCCTTGTGAACAAAAGTTTGAAAAAATTGATACAATAACACTTGGTCAACTTGTTTTCATTGAAAGGGCGACCTAGGGCCTCCTAAGATTCAATATACGACATAATTTATTTTTTGTAAAAATCATAAAGTAGTATGTTGTTCAATTAAATATTTTAATCAATTTCAAAGCAACATTAAATATATATAAAAAATTTTAACTGCCAGCTACGACCTATTAGGAGATTCAGAATTATATTAAGTTGTGCAGTATTTAACACTAGTAAATAATTTAGTTTAAGTTATTGTACATACTACATACAAAGATCACATGCAAGAGGTATTTAGTGTATGTATTTAATAGAGACAATAAGAACCTGCTATGTGCGTAAAGTCCATGCCTTTTTGCTCTCGCTACTTTTCGGACAAATTCAGGTTTACGCTCACCGTCTCGTCGCATGTTTGAGTTCTACAATGGACAATTTGTTAAAATTGATATTTTTTGTTGTTCATTATGTAAGTTTATATATTCTGTATACACAACCCTTGTAAACTCTGCTTCTTCTTAGTTTCTTAACCTTTTCCACTTTTTTGTTTATCTAGTATATTTTAATCTGAGTATGACGTAGTTGGTGGCACATTTGTTAAGTATGTAATTGTCATCTCTTATATTTTATTTTTATAATTTTACTGTTTGCAGTTCCTAAATAAATTAAAAATAAATAAATAGGAGAAGTATTAATGGATGTTTTCCTAAAAATCAATGTAGCGAACTAATATTAAACGACTTATTACCTAATTTTACGATATTATTACTAAATCATGAGTCGTATGTTTCCTAAAATACAGAAGAAATGATAAGTTGCCCGCGCGTCTGCACCTACGACGAGCCGACGTAGTATGTAGGATAGGATATTCCCACGAGCGCCAATGCTATCAGCAGTTGGTTAGATTGTATCGATAACCTACATACCTAACTGGGTCGGTAAACAAGAATTATTTATCCCTATGATAAATCGTTACACCTGAACTTGACAGTTCTTGCAGAGCGGATATACAAAGCAATTTGCCCTAATATCGATGACACGTTGTAGCTTCTTAGGCTCACAAAGGGAGTTCGCCGTTTTGGTAATGTTTAGCGGGATTTAATATGTACATTTATATAGAACAACATATTAAAAATAATGAACGCATAGTGCGAATAAAAGACGTTACTTGAGGGCAACCAACTTAGGCATGCAGCGGAAGCAGCATAAAATGTAATTGTAATTGTAAATTGTAATAAAATAAACTGTTTCAATGTTAATATTATTATTTTAGAGCATTTAGTAACACTGGCAAAGATACAATCTTATTATTACTGTGATATTATGAGACACAACATTTCACATATTAACATTACAAACTTAATTTTACACAGCGGTTAGCCTAAAGGACATGTATAATTAAATTGTGCAGTGATGAGGTCACCATGGTAAACATCATAATATTCGAAAAGAGCACAGAATGTATTTAAAGAATAAAACTTGAAAGGAATAATACCAAATAAAAGTACTGTTTCTTGTCACGCCAGCCATGAATTCTCAATCCGATTATGTTATTACTTCAAATTGAAATAACGCCATGTTTCGTCTTTGCGCCTAAACTGAATTTTCTCGGTGAAAATGAAATGACTATGAATATGTTAACAACTATAGTTGCACACTGATCACGAACACGCATAAATGTGCAAAGAGCAGTCAAGAAATTCACTCGAGTTTGTTTAATACTATGTCTGAACTATTTTGTACATTAATTTAGGAACTGGAATTATTAGGTCCAAATCCTAAGATCCAAATAGTAAATAAAATACAAGAACTCTGATATATTGTAAACGTGTCCCAATATTAACGAGAGATTTGAATTTGCCGCCATTTATGCAAAAAGTTGTTGGTAATCCTAAAAACACTTCAAATCTATCGTTAATTTTGAGACATCTTACAGTCGATGTCTTTTTCTTAAAATAAAATTTAAATTTATCAATTTTAATAGAAACAATATTTCAGCAGTAGATTGGTATTTTGAGATGTATGCTTCACGTTTGTGCCTGAAGGTTTACCTTTCCTGGCGGCCTCTATTCTTATTAAATAATACCAAAACACGCCCTGTAAACGTCTGTTGTCCTAATACCACTTTTTAAAAGTACCGATGAGTCTGCTTATGTTACTTAAAGAAAAATGGGTTACGCCAAAATGGTATTGAGTGGGGAAAGAATGTGGTAATGGGAGACAATGGTATTGAAGCGTGGTGAAAGATCGGTAGTGTATGTATGAGTGGTGGATGGTACAGCGGCAGCAATATCGGCTTCGGTGCTGGTACCGGCTTGCAGCTCCCAACGGCCAACACAAAGAGCTGGAAAACATTCAAATGTATGGTATTAAAATCGACTTTGTTTTAGATCAAAAGCAATCAATTTGAAATAAAGTCGCATCGGTTTTACTAAATCTATTTCAATTCGTATAAAGTAAAAATTGGCCCGTTTTTCGCTTAACATTTTCAATTGTATTGTATCGTCTGACTGTAATATCTGTTCTCAAATGGATGAAGTTGGGCCATAGTCAAAGGTTTCTTATTATCCACAAAATGACTGCGTTTACGGAATACCTACTCAAACAAAATTACTTTTTCAAATAAAAAGGCTTACTTCTTATTATAAAACATTATAATTAATTTGACATTATAAAACATTAAAACTCATAATATAATAAATAGCATTTTTTTATATAGCGGCAACGGAGCAGGTGGGTCTACTATATGGTAAGAGCACACCGCCGCCCATGAACAACCGCGCCACACTCCGCGCATTGGTTGTATTGCCATCTTTTTACGCCACGGCATTTTAACGACATTTTAAGAGCCTCCGACATCCTCACTCACTCTGCGAAACACAGTATAAGTACCGTTTCACGTTGAGTATTCTGTGAGCCCGTGGTATCACTTTGGACGAGTCGGACCATTTTGTGCGTCAGCATATGCTACAGCATGGTTCTCCCACGGGTGCGACAGTATTAACTCACTCTTCCGGCCACTGTCAAGACCAAATAAATTATAAATTAAATTATAACGTGTCCAGACCGGTATTCGAACCCGATTCTTCTGGCTTCATGGTCCACTTATTAAAACCTTAGCTACGAGGCTCTCAAACTGTGTTGGAATGGATCATTTATCTTTGAAGCTACAAACGAAAGTTCAGAAAGACACTGCGCTGAAGCTTAAAAACATGTCGTTGGAGTTAAAATGTTTAAGTAAAAGTTCTTAACTAAACAGTCAAATAAAGATGAACAAATGAAAGATGTCTTACCAAGCAAAGGAGTTTGTTGAACATCGTCTGCGCTAAATTTGAGTTCCGCAGTCGCTTGACGGTTTTAACTTGGTTTGTCGTAAGGGTACCGTAATACATCTCAATATATACACGCAGAAAAATGTGAGTAATTCGATTGCGCCTCTCCGAGACGCCTATGGCCGGCTAATTGATGGCGTTACGTGGAAGAAATTCCTTTTGTATCTTAGATTTTCCTCGAACCACACCAAGAAAGCGTTTATTAGGAAACTATGTCACATTAGAGTCACGTGCTAAAAAGAGGTGTGATGCGTATATACGCTATATTGTGTGATTGTGTGCGTGGGCCAGCTTGTGACTTCGTAGCGTCGAAACGAACAGATCAAGCTTGCGTAAATGCATTCACTCATGTTAAGAAAATACACGTTATATAAAGATCATCTAATTTTGTTTCATCAGTAGTTTCATTTATTGAACAGTTTTATAATTGATAGACTAGTGTAAAAAGGATTTTAAAAGGTGTTACGTGCATGTGTTAATGTCTATCGTGTTTAAAAAAACACTTCTGCGGCACTAACCACACGTTAATTGAAAATCTTGCTTTAAAAAGGAAAACCAATATCGGAGGAATATCGTTTATTATGTAAGCCTAGTCATTATGATTAGTGGACTGCAACAACCGGTACAGCATGGATTGGGGAGTGGTGGACCACTGAGCTGCTGTGCGAAACCGCTGCTGGGGCAGTCTTGATCACGAGTGGGGCTACCACGGGAGCATGTACCACGGGAGCGTGTACCACGGGAGCGTGTACCACGGGAGCGTGTACGACAGGGGTGATCACAGACTTGACGACGGGGACGCTGGCGACGATGGGTGTATGGACGGCGTGGACGACTGGAGATCCATGGCTGACGACCTGGCTGCTCTTGGTGATGGTGGTCTTGGCACCCACTACGGGGACGCTATGAACCACCGGCGCGTGAACAGCAACAACCGGTGCCTGGTGGAGCAGGACTCCTGGTGCGGCGGCGGCGCAGGCTACGATGGCAGCGAAGAGCACCTGAAGATAGTTCCTCATAAAAATATACGTCTTCTATTTTTATATTTGTCTATTCCGTAAGCGACGAGAACATATAAAGGTAGTGAAACGGTATAACAATTGAGCTATCTTAGATCTTAAACAGATGAATTTACTGGCGGCTTTTTAAAATTATATATCGGATATACTTGCAACCCTTAATGGAAAGAGGTGCAACCGCACCAAAACCTACGCGTTTGTTGTGTTGTCGACTTTTTAAGTTTAAACGGCGCTTTTTATTAACGTATTCGAGATAGATACGCAATTCATCTATTTCTGAATTTATAATATTCATTGTAACATATTTAGGAACTTAGAGCAGTTAGGGTCTTACAAACTACACGGTTGACTATTAACCGCAGGGCAAATTATTTAGAATTATTTATAGTTACAATTGTTTAGAAGCGAAGTGGATCATTGCAATGTATACATACAGAAGGCCGTGGAGCAAAATAATTTGTTGATAAGTACTTATCACCCTGATGGAGTCTCCATAATAGATTATACAAATGCAGCGGAAAACGAAAGGCCAAAGCAGCTCAGTGAACAGGACCAGAGACACCGCACGGACGCTTTATTAGCGCTTAGTGGTCGGATTGTGGGAGTTCGTATTTATTCATATCGTATTATTCTATTGTTTGCTCATGCTCATTGACGTGCTTTTATTAGCGCAAAGGACAAAAGCACTTAAAGAAAAGATCTGATATCTTCAACATTTATAATTTAGCGAAGATATTTTTTCATGGAATTTACTCAGGTCTACCTAGCTAAGCAAGCTTGTGTTAAACTTTTTTGTAAAACATACATATTATAGATTAAAAAACACCCAGGCCCGAAACAAATATTTGAAGAACATCAACTATTCTTTAGTGGGAGTCGTATCCGTAACCTTCCGAGTATCAAGCTCTCACTGGGCCACATAGGTCTATACATTTGTTAAGATTCAGATTTCATTAAAACATTGTGTCCAATGCCTCACAAAATTATAGCCTTCTCTTTTGTAAGGTCAGATAAAAATTGAAATATCTTTTATATTATTAAAACAAATAATAATTACTTAGTATCTAGGTTTCACCTTGCAACTAAAGCTCAAGCCACCGAAAGATTGATTGAAAGTACTCACGAGTTTCTGCATGTTTGTTTGTTTGTTTGATAGAAGATACCGCGAGGAGGTAGTCGAAATATCTAACTGAACTCAGCGCTGACCGTCCCATATATACTGACTGCCAAAACTTCACAATTGCGTACTTGAAATTCATATTTCGCAAGCTACGAACAAGCTTATGTGGATGTGGTATTCATAATCACATGCGAGTACGCAGTTTTGTATGTCATTAAAATATTATCACTGTCTCGAATGAATGAATTGATTGATTACATGAGACCTTTTGCCCTATAATAAAATAGAAATGATTGATTTTAATGGCTACTCTATACAAGTATATAGTTGCCCTCATACTTAAAACCAATGCATATTTTTTTCAAACAACGACACGAAAGATGTAAGGGTTAGTTAGTACGTGAATATCTTAGTCTTGAAATGGCTTAGTACATGACAGAATTATATTTTGATACAACAATAAAACAATTAATGTTACCAAACTGATGGTTTAACATAATTTAGGTCGTTTGGAAGGTAAACCTCCATTTTGTAATGATTGTAGGTACGAAACGTGGAACGCCTCCTCCACTGTGCTTTCACCTTCGCGGCTTGCGGGCACGGTAATACAAGTTTGTATTACCTTTATTATTGTGAATATAATATTATGAATGTATGTCGCACAAGTGGGTCGATGCCAAGTTCACCCCGATAGGTTACGTAACACATCGAGGCTTGGACTAGCTCGCAGGAAGCGAACAAACATTAGGCTACAATAACTTGTAAACTGCGTATGGTCGAGTGAATAAGCACAGTGATGCCTTTCCACCGACCCTCGAAAGCAAAAACCCTCGGTTCAACTCCACTTATATTTTCCATGGACCGATTTTTAATGTGGTGTCAAACCAAAGTATACCACTGCAGTGATGCAAATGTTGCCATTTTATATGTATCTACGGTTATTTCTGACTGCCTTTTACCGATTGATCAAAAAAGTGGGCAAAGAACTTATTCGTTTAAATTTTGAAACAATTTTTGAAATTTTATAGCATATTTATTTTTCATGTAAAGAGCATCTGAAAGAAGTATGACATATTATAAAACATTTACTTTCCCACTGTAGTTCGAAGTGAACAAACAAACAATAAATTCAATAATGATTCTGTTTAAAACTTAGAAAGGTCTATATATTATTTTGTAGCATGCCCATATTAAGGTTTTAGTACAAACACACCTCCAAAAAGAATCAGATTTAATCAGTACACATGAACATTGTGGCATTTTAAAATGACAGATAATCTCAACCAATTTATTAAAGTAAGACGCATAAAATACAATGATCGTACATTTTTTGTGTTTATAACGAGTTGACATTCTCACAAACCTTAATAAAAACGAAAATGTGTGCGTAAAGGCAACAATAATTTCAAGGAGATTAGCTTTTGTCGCATGGACTGCAGCACTGCTTCGAGAGCTCTTCTTGAAATTTGTATAGAAAACATTAAGACCTCTCGTCGCATTAATTATTGAACCAAGACATATGGACTGACCTGATATCATCATCTTCATCATTATCAGCCCATTCAAGTCCACTGCTGGACATAGGCCTTCCCCAAAGACGCCCACCCGCTGCGATCTTGAGCGATGTGG
>DWCF01000686.1:0-40561 GCA_018230265.1 Delias oraia | reverse complement strand
GATCACGTGGCGGGACGTCCCATTTAGCGGTACGCGACCGCCACTCGAGAACCTTTCTTCCCCTTCGGTTGTCGGTTCGTCGAGCGATGTGGCCAGCCCATAGCCACTTCAACTTACTAATACGGCGGGCAATGTCGGTTACTTTGATTCGGCTGCGGATAACCTCATTTCTGGTTTTATCCTGGCCTTATTTAGACTGTCTCAAAGGCAGGGTGCATCCTTATACCCAAAGTTGTATATACATCCATAGAGGCTTACTTTTCAATACTCTTGAGTATTTTGTATTTATATGTTTCCCGATGTATAAAATTTATATAAAACATCACTCCATCGCTTTAGACTAATTTCTAATTACAAAACTAGTATTCAGTGACGTCCAGTAGAAAATAGGAATGTGCAAGCGAGCTCCAGGTATTCATTTTACAAATTTTCGATGGATACGATCTGATATCTGATTATTCGATACCCATTTTATCCTAAAGAACATTTTATACGTTTTTTCATACATTCTAAACATAGTTACTTTGATTACGTTTTGATTTATAAGAATTAACAGTTTAAATGTATCTTCAGGTCGGTCTGTGTCGTCCCGGTGACTACGGAAGTGACGTATCCCATCTGAATTTGCACAAAACCTTCTGCATCCCACACGGAGGCGGTGGACCGGGAATGGGTCCTATTGGAGTGTATGTATATTATATTATTTTTTTTTATTATATTATTTTGTATGTATATTGTATTAATTTTTTTACATTTCACCTATTTAAAAACTTGAGAAAAAGAGGCTTCTATGCCTACTATTCCCATTCAGCACCCCCACACACAAGAGCAAATACAAGATAATTAGACAAACAAATTTGTTTATTTTGAATGTATATAATATTTTTAAATTGTGTTTCTTTCCAGAAAGGCTCACTTGGCACCGTTCTTGCCCTCCCATCCTGTGGTGGATCCACTGGCTGATCTCGGTGAAGCGGCGCACAGTTTCGGCTCAGTGAGCGCCGCGCCTTACGGCTCGTCCGCTATCTTGCCCATTTCCTGGGCGTATATTAAAGTTAGCGTCTTTTTTATAATTTTTTATGGTATAACAGACAATGCAGCTGGTGGGTCTCCTATATGGTAAGAAACATCCATGAACAACCGCGTGACAATTCGCGCATTGGTTGTGTTGCCGGCTTTTTACACCACTTATGCGCCATTTCCAAAGCCTCCGATATCCTCACTCACTCACCAAAACACAGTAGAGTACCATTTTAGGCTGAGTGCTGTGTTAGCTCGTGGTATCACTTTGGCCGAGCCGGCACAATTTGTGCGACCGTATATGCTTCGGCATGGCTCTCTCACGGGTTTTTGCACCAATATTAATTGAATATAACAGCTTTCAGCACTGCCTAACTCTGTGCCTTTATAAACCCATAAGAACATTAAGAACACTTAGCTATGAAAAGAGTAAATGTTAAATTTTGAAAAATAATGTATGACCTGAAACAAACTCTTATATCAATAGTTTTAAAAAGGTTTCTTCCTAATAAATATTATAGGTAATATTCCTAATAACTTTATTATTTCTTTAAAATGCTCTATTAGCAAAAAAATAAAAACAACTAATTTGTGGAATTCCAGATGATGGGCCCAAAAGGCCTAAAGCGAGCAACGCAGGTGGCGATCCTCAACGCTAACTACATGTCGAGGAGGCTGGAGAAGTACTACAAGACCCTGTACAAGGGCGAGCGAGGTCTGGTCGCTCACGAGTTCATCATCGACGTGCGGGACCTCAAGAAGACGGCCAACATCGAACCTGGAGACATTGCCAAGCGGCTCATGGACTTCGGTAAGACACCTTGTTATTTTATACAAGTATAGCAGACAACGGAGCAGGTGGGTCTCCTATATGGTAAGAGAATACCGCCGCCCATGAACAACCGCGCCGCACTCCGCACATTAGTTATGTTGCCGGCTTTTTACGCGGTTTAAATGACACTTTTATTCTCCGATATCCTCATTCACTCTGCGAAACAGTACTTCCGCTTCACGCTGTGTATTCTGTGAGTCCGTGGTATTACTTCGGACGAGTATTGGATTTCACTTGAAATATTGCTCCGTAAATATATATTTTATAGATAGCTGATATTTCAGGTTTTCACGCGCCAACAATGTCGTGGCCGGTCGCCGGTACATTGATGATTGAGCCAACGGAGTCTGAAGATCTACAGGAGCTGGAGAGGTTTTGCGAAGCTCTGATCACAATACGGAAAGAGATTAAAGATATTGAAGATGGCGTTATGGACAAACGACTGAACCCATTGAAGGTAAACAACCAATATGTAAATAAGACATAGGGTAAAACGTTTACTCGGGGATAGTAATTCGATATAAGTAATTTAAGTCGAGGTCTTATTACTCCAATTTTAAGACTACTGTATTTTTTATTTCTTTGTATGCGTTTCAGATGGCACCACACACACAAGCAGATGTGATAACAGAAGAATGGAACCGACCCTATAGCCGGGAACAAGCAGCTTTCCCAGCGGTATGCAACTTTTATTTTCATAGAAAACTCAATGATTGATTAAACCCTAATTCTAATCAAACAACAAGCTTATAATATCGTGTCCAATGAGGTTCGGTTTCTGGGAAACGATATTTTTAATAGGTAGACCACAAGGTATATTCTGTAAAGCCTAGTCACTAAAAAGAAAAGACCTGCAACGCTCGCCGCCTAACAGAGATGTCCATGGGCGAACTGTTTATCCTACGTAAGCCTATAAAAGTAAATTATCAGTAAAAAAACGTCACATGCAGGGATCATCTAATGTTAATTTTGCCTTTCTTATAGTAAATTCAATTCCTTTTATGTTTTCAAGGCGTTCGTCAAAGGCGAAACGAAAATCTGGCCCACCGTCGGCCGAATAGACGACATGTATGGCGACAAACATCTCGTATGCACGTGTCCACCAGTGATCGATGACTTTTAAATGAATTAAACCATCTCAGTAATATTATATATTTGTGACAATGTCCTCTTAACAAATACCGCCTCCTTAGACTTTAAGCTACCCGAAACAGTTCCCTCGTCCCTCTTATCATAACTTTGCACTAATATCAACAACATGCTCAATTCAAGGCAACCGGTTTCTTTATCGCTACATTCACAAGAATTCATCGGAATTTATTGGAATCCCGTCATTACAATAAAATCGCAACTATGTAATCCAAATGGCCTAGGTCAGTCTGCTTAAAACAAACACAGCTCAACTCTTAAGCATAATTGAGAATAACTAAGAAATCACACAATATAAAAGGATTCAAAATGTAAAAACTTTAGAAAAATTAACGATTACAGTTTATTTTGGTGGTGAGCTGATGGTCTCTTTTGGATATAATCCCAACCGAACGCCGAAGTCTTTTGGTGTGCGGAGAGCAGGTCTCGTTGGGAACGGGTAGTAGGAGCTAGAGGATGGACTGCGGGGCATAGACAACGATGATAGTGTATCCGTCTCGTACAACGATGTTATTGCACTACACGTATCATCAGATTCTATTCGCACTGTATCACTTTTTATCGTATAGTCCTTTGGAAATGATAGAGTCTCGCGGTGCGGGAACGTTTTCGGAGATATTGGCGTCGATATTTGATCCAGAGAGGTTATTTGACATAGCGTATCACTCGAATTACTTTTCGCTCCCATCGGGGAGTCGTCTTCCAACGATGGGTCGTAGGTAAAACTAATGGAGGATGTAACTTTTTGGGAGAAATCACTTAATTGACTATCGGTCTTTGCTTCCACTTTGCTCTCAGCTTTGGCTTCCTTGTCAAGTGTTCTGCTGCATATATCACTCACTTTTGAAAGCACATAGTCGTTGTATTTGCTGGAAGTCGACAATGGATAGTTATAGTCATCAGATGTGTATTTTCTTTCGTATGTAGATATGTCCTTCAATTCTGATGACGGAGTTATGAATGTCCTTGAATCACCAGAGAAGGAATATCGGCTGGAATCATGTTTCTTGTCATTGGAATAGTTGGAATTTCTTGTAACGTCAACACTTCTCGTAATTGTTTCTCTGTTCTCATCAGCTTCAAATAGTGTAGTCTTATAACCACACTTTGCAAAGAATCCTTTGTTTTCCCAACCGTAACAGTCAATTTGATTGCCGAGACAGTCGCTGCTCGGGCTTCTCAAGTGTTTCAAAGAAAATTCCTCTGATAATAGTTTATTTCTCGTCTCGAATGAGAAGGGATCATCGATCGAAATCGGTCTAGTTCTTAAGAATTCATTTTTATCTGATAATTCGCTATTTGGTTTTCGTTTAACTCCACCTATTAAAGAATCTGACGTAGATTCTTTAAGTATAGGAGAATCTAGGGATTTTGATACAATAAAATCTAATTTGCTACTTCTATTTGTACTTTTCGGGGTATATTGGATATTGTGAGTACTTGCTACATTCTGCTTTGTTAGTATTCTACTCAGAATTTGTGAATTTTCTTGAATAATTTGCAAAGCTCTTTCACTATTTTTACGGCCAGATATAGCATACTCCTGTGAACTATGTTCTAACTTTATGTTTTCTACTGAAGGACTTATTATCTTATCAGTTGTTTTTTCAGGTTCCGTTTTATCAATACATATTTCACTTTTACTATGTACGTCAATTTCTACCGGTGGGCTCTGTTTAGATTTTTCCTCTTTATTTGGTTCAGGACTTACTGATTTTTTACATACAAATGTATGTGTTTGTGGCAACGAGGAAGCTCTTTCCGCTTCATTTTTCACTTTATCGTGATCATTATGAGTTAATGAGTCGGGCTTTTTGGACTCTCGCGAATTTCTCTTCATTGGTCGCCGACTTGGGATATTATCGTCATGTGCATCCGTCAAACGAGCACCGAAAAATTCAGGACTATTTTCAAAATATTTATCAACTCTTAGTGGAATCGGTGGCTCGTCTTCACTAACTAACACACTATCTGATTCCGGACTTTGAGGTGGACTTTCAATATCGGAAATATATTTGTCAGATAAATCAATATCTGGTACAAAATTAGGATACATTGTAAAACTATCAATTAAATCCGGCGGTCTCGTTGAAAACTCTACCTTAGACGTAGAGGGTCGCCTTAAATTTGCTTCGAAATCATAACAGAAAGATGATTTCTGAAGATTTAAATTGTGGTATGGTGATAAATCTACTGGACTTAGGGCAGTAAAATTCGCAGTCGAAAAATTTGATCTACCTCGATTGGTATGTGTTGACAAAAACAGATTATCATTGCATACGTATTCACTTTCCTTTGGTACTATATTGAGAGAGTCCGTAAGCTCTAAATTAAGATTATCTTTACTAGGTCGAACGGACGTATCTACAGATTCTTCAACATCAATGACTTCAATTTCCTGCGTTGTATTTTTTAATAGCGTACCTTTCAATGATAATTCCAATGATTTACTATCCCTTTTGGGTGTTGATATTATTTCAATGTTACTAGGCTCAGTTTGTGTTTCTATTTGGGGCTCAATTTTTTCATTCTTTTTATCTTCATCGACCAAATCTATTTCCGATTCACTTTCCCCTTCATTTTCATCACAGAGACTCGTATCGGTACTAGACCTCGAATGCGATGAATACGTAGACGATTCGCTTGAGCTCCGAGAGCGAACGGAAGCTATCATTTGATTCGCTTCCGACTCTGACACAATAACCCCATCGCCTCTCTCATCTAAATCGATCGAAGATTTTCTTCCAGTCTCCTCCTTTTTTATATCCTTCCACTTAAGAGAATTACGCCTATCTAATGTCCTACGAGTTTTAGCTTCTTTCCAACTGATTGTTTCGTCAGATGCACCTCTTGTAGAGATTTTTTCTTGGTTTGGGGTTTGACGGGACGGCGGAATTGCTCCAGGGGGTGGCCCGAGGCGTCTTCCTCTCGAACTAACTATAGCACTTTTTCCAAGCAGCAAGTTATTGACCGTAAGCGAAGTAGGCGACGTTGGTACACCGACTGTTAAGAAAAAAAGAACTCAATAATTTCTACCATAAATTGAAATATCTTTTATAATTTTGTATGGTGTTTTTATCGTGATAGTAGCTATTTGTTGTAAGTTGAGCATACCTGCGGCATGTCTCGCGCAGGCTGCCGCCAGAATGACATGAGCCTGTCTCTGGCGCTCCCTCAACCGAGCGTACTGCCTCTTCAGAGCGCCGATATCCAGCGTCAGTCTATCACCAGTACCAGAACGACTGTCTCGACGTGGAAGTACCTGAAATCATCCGTTTTTTATAAGAAAACCTCTTATAGAAGCTGTCGTTAATAGCTAATCACCACACCAGCCAACCAACAGGAAGCGTATTGTGCACGGAGATACGATGCCACAAACAGACACTCATACATATCATATTCATTACACCTATATACATAGTTATGTAAGAAATAAAATATTATTAACAAATAATCTTTATTAATCTTGCAATGAAGTTGTTTTTCTTGTATATTGGATAGAGCCTCGTAGCTTAATGGTTTAAAATAGTGTATCATGAAGCGAGAGATATTGGGTTCGAATCCCAGTCCGGCAAATATAGTTAAATTTATAATTTACACGATATCTGGAAGGGCTTGACAATGGCCAGGCGATTGTCTTAATACTGTCGCACCCATAGGTATTATAGGTAGGATGGATAGCGACCACCGCCGCCCATATGTACAGAACCACGCCACCACGTAGGCCTATATATCATGTTATATTCAATAAGTTCAAACTTCTTACATTTTGTGTAATATTTTTATAAATAAAAGACTACTTATAAAACTAGTGTTGTAATGGAATCCACTTTCAAAAAGTGTTCCTATCCCTTATAGGGTGGCAACAAACCCATCGCCCAGTCGGGGCTAGGGCTGGCCATGAGCGGTGAGCTTCTGCTTGTCTACCTCTCGTTTTTACATAGGGGAGAAGCTAGTCGAATAGTTGTATGCCATATAACTTTTGAATATTCAGAAACATATATACCGTGGCCAAAGCCAATTTGTTGCCATCGTCGCTGGAGTCGCCTTCGTCTTCAGAATAAAACAGCCGAAGGCCACGTTTCGTCATTGACTGCATCTGTAAATTAAACGCACTTTCAATTTATTTAAACGATGTTTCAATAGAAATGACTTGCTGCTATAAATTAAAGTTTTTAAGGCATTTTCTGCTGAACACTACATTGAGAAGCCAACTGCCAATACAGACATAAGATGATGTTTTAAATTAGTTTAAAAACTCATTACAAAAAATAAAATCAAACATGTCATGTGTCATTGCCAACGTCACAAACGTATTTCCAAATCGTTACGATTTGGTAACCAAAAACAGATCGTATTTAACGGCCATAACACACCCGTGGCCCGGCTGGAGCGATGGGTGAGGCAACTTGGTCTGGAAAACCAACTTCATTTTTTTATCCTATAACAGACAACGGAGAAGGTGGGATTCCTATATGGTAATAGATTAGAGAACATCGCCGCCCATTAACAACAGCGCCACAGTCCGTGCATTGGTTGTGTTGTCTGCTTTTTACGCGGCATTTTTAAGAGCCTTCGATATCCTCACTTGCCTACACAATGAAACACAGTAGAGGTACCGTTTCCAATACAAGTACGATTTCACGCCGAGTATTGTGTGAACGCGTGGTATCGCTTCGGACGAGCTCAATTAGTGCGTTAGCGAATGGTTCAGGGTGGCTCTCCCACGAGTGCGACAATACTGAGACACTCGCCCGGCCACTGTCAATTCCTTTCGGAGACCGAATAAATTATAAATTAAATTGTAACTGTTCGAAGCGGGATTTTAACCCGATACCTCTAGCTATTTACTTACTATTTCCTATTATTAATCTGTTATTTAACTGTTAAGCCCTTCCAGAGTTCGAATTAAATGATAACTGTCCAGACCGGGATTCAAACACAGCACGTCCCGCTTCATCGTAGATTTAAGAAAATTTAACTGAGGCTCTCTAAATGTCACGTTTAGTTTCTTATCTATCTGTATACGTTAATGGTTAAAACATTACCGCCGATTGTATGGGCGGTTGTGGCGGCGCGTTGGGTGGTACTGGCGGCGTCACTCTATACCGATGCAGGTTGCGGAGACCAGGCAGCTCTGGTGCCGAGTTGAGAGACACCACCCTGGAGACAAGAGCATCGCTGGCTTCCCACACGGTACTGGCTCCACCGCCCATACAACTGTAATATTCGTCCGCGGAACGTGCTGACAGAATTCGCCTGGAATTTTTTTAAAACTTATCAATACAAAATTAAAAATTAGGATAACAACACAAAGCTAAATTTAATTTAGTTAAGGGGTAGTGCTAAGCAGTCTGCCACACCCGCCATACACTCAAACATAATATCAAACTCAAATAAATAGTTTGGACTGCCAATACAAAACATTACTTTACAATAATCTATTGAAGAAATTTAAAACAAGGAGAAGGCATTGTATGTACTTAAATTAAAATAACCTCACCACAGGCATGAATATTTTTGAAAAAATCAAAATTACATACACAATAGTGGGGAATTTAAGGATAACATTAATATTTAGTTAATATTTATTTAATTTAATTTATTTAAGGATAATTTCTGGAGAGTTCAAATTAATATTTGAATTTTTATTATATTAGAATATATTACAAGGTATAGTACAATAGCTAGGGGTGTCCATGGGCGGAGGACCGCTTAACCAAGGTGAGCCTCCGCCTTTATTTTGATGAAATATATCGATTACTTGTCCTTTAAAACTAGCCAACAAGCTGTTTGATTCAGAAACACAAAAATCTTAACTGTGAGAAAAACCTGTATCACTTTGACTTACTTAAGAAATTCAATAACTTTTAAGCATCCTAATATTCTAAAGAGTCAAAAAATAAAATTTATCTTTTGTTAACAATAATAATAAAAGCGAAAACACTGTTGAAATCAGCGCTTGAAAAGAATCCGCATACTCTTGAAGCATGTCCCAAATGGCTAAAGCAGTGAGGAGAAGTATTTCGTTCCCATCGAGTAGGATGAGATCCCATATCCTCAGAAGAGCATCCCGGGGCAGCCAAGTTGCGTACAGAGTGAGAAACCATTGCATTGTAAACACATCCGGTAACGGAGGCTCTACACCGCCGCCTGAAATAGTAATTTCATCATTTTCATAAAATTAATTTCATAATTAATCATCATTTCTAGGTTTTTGAATTAAAAAATCCATGATCGCTTAAAGATCTTCGGTCACTCGAAATTCGATCTGCATTTCAATATCTTTCCAAAATTATTAAGAACTATGCATATGCATATCTAAAGGGGAGGCCTTGTCCAGCAGTGGACGTCCTGTGGATAAAGTGATGATTAAGAACCAGCAAGATTCCTATTCCTCCATCTTGTTCACTCGTGGGAGAGCCTTGCTGAAGCATATGCTGACGCACCATTGGGCCACTAGTTAAGCAGTTTCGGATGAATTTTGCAACAAGGACCGTGAGACTTTAATACATAACATTTTTTAATGTCATTTCATTTGTATTACAAATAATGAACACTGACCGTCAGATATCTTCTGCAAATAGTCCATGTGGTGTGCTAATCTCGGCAGCCGTAGCCTTAGAAGATCGCGAAATGCAGCCATGTCCGCTGACAGCCCGCGAAGATCATCAGCGAAGTAGCCTTCTGGCAGGACAGCCTCCACAAGATATATCATCACCTGTAATCACCAAACCATTCATGAAGCAAAGTAAAAGTGTAGGCTACTTAAATAATCTCTCAATATATATTTTTTATAAAAGTTTGGGAGCAAACCTCAAATTTGGGAGTACTACTAGAAATAGAAATAAAAAATAGGAACCTTCAAAGAATCCGACTCAGACTTCTCCATAACTTCCAATATGATTGCGGCCATCATGTTGAAGCCCTGACAGTAACCAACATCCTTATTCCATCTAAGAAAACGAACAATTATTCAAAAGCTACAATGTGTATCACTAATTTTGTATTACGCCTCCAGGCACCTAATTGTACCACCATCACTCACCATCACCACACTACAGTAGGTACATACCGAGCGTACGCCAACAAGACTCTTCTTAGCATTGCTTGATTCTCTCGGCCCTCGGTTCCACAGAACAGTGAGCAACCAGTGCGGTGCAAATCCTTCAAAAACACGAAAGAGATATATTTAATCAAATCTTATGTATTTTTTTTGATATAGCGGACAATGGGCGCTGGTGGGTCTCCAATATGCTAAAACAACACCGTCGCCCATGGACAACTATTTACGCCGCTTAAGTCCGCTTAAGGTCCTCCGATTTGCTCTCTCACTCAGCGAAACACAGTAGAAGTACCGCTTCAGGTACAACAAACATTTAACCAATTGTCTTACCATATGGGAGTCCTTTCTGCTACGTTGTCCGCTAAACCAAAAAAAAATCACCTTAAGAATCTGAGCGCTCAGCTCGGCATCATCTGGCTGAGCCGTCCCTCGAAAGCACGCTCTCTCCGCGGATGGCCAATCGATGTTCCTGGAGCTCAGGTGGCGCTCCGCCAAGGTCAGCCATAGCTACAACAGTCACCATAAAGTGCACATACATATGTCAGGTATAAAAGATTTTAATTATTGTAATCCCAATTTTCTTATACAACTTTAATGAAAATAGATTAACCTTTTGTATGAAGGTCTCAAATCTATCTTATTATCTTCGTAATCCGTCACTTGTCTTTCAATTTTCAATATATATATGTTATATATTCTACACTCAATCAAGCTTATCGTTTCAATACAAGAATATTTGAAAAAAATATCAAAATAGAAGACATTTATATACGCAATAAAAATCTTCAAATAATACCACTCTAGCGGCGTAAACAAAATAAAAACTTTGAAATTTAGTGCTGGAAGAGCAGTAAAAAAGAGCATACATTTCCCTAAAAGATCGGCAGCGCACATGTGGTCCTGCAAGGGCTGGTGAGTTCCATGGGCAGTAGACCGCTTATCCTAATATTAATTTATGATTAAAATTTAAAAAATGTTTATTAATAACTAAATAAACTAATAGTTAAAATTATATGGTAATCATTTTATGAGTAGGTGGGTCGCCTATTTGGTAAAAGAACACCGCCACCCATGGACGCCACATTCCGCGAATTGGTTATGTCACCGGTTTTTGCATCACTTGAACGGTACTTTTAAGGGCCTCGGATATTTTCACTTACTCAGCAAAACAAAGTAGAAGCACTGTTCTAAATAAAACTACCATTTCACGCTGAGTATTCTGTGAGCCCGTGGTATCACATCGAACAAGCCGACACAATAAAATTATACAGTGAATGCTTAAAAATCCACCAATTTACGAATTTAAAACATAACACGCTCGCACGATAGCGCTAAAAAACTGTAATTTTTTCATGTTTTAGTGGATAACGGAGCAGGTGGGTTTCCTATGTGGTAAGAGCACACCGCCGCCCCTGGACAACCGCGCCACAGTCCGCGCATTATCTGCCTTGCCGGCTCACGGGTATCTGTGCTAAACGATACCATAAACACCCGAAATTTATATAATTAGCCAATAACATAAAACCTCCATTTTCCAACTCAGTTGAATCAATTGCAAGATAATTTCAGCATTGGTTGAGAAATTTCTAAATATAGTAGAACACTTCGATTCGGATGAGTGACGTCAAATAACTTCGCTCATTTTTCAAGGGACTTCAAGCTCGTTTTAAGTAAGTGAGGATATCGAAGTCCCTTTAAAATTCCCCTTAAGCCGCGTAAAAGCCGGCAACAAAACCAACACGCGGAGTGTGGCGCGATTGTCCATGGGCGGGGTTTCTCTAAGCATATAGGAGACCCATCTTCTCCGTTGCCCGCTGTACCATAAAAAACTACTGATTTGAGACTTATGTAAATATATAACGCAGTTCCAGGATCGTAACTGACTCTTTAAGTACTCACTCTCCTGCGGAAATGCTGCGGCACTCCGGCGGGTAGACGGGCGACCAACCGCATAGCATGAAGCCACTCCGCGAAGCCTCCCTCGCCTGGGGCTTCGCCCCCTGGGCTCACCCCAAAACGGGCATTTGTGTCGCCAGCTAAAATCAAAAGTGTTTTAACATGTACATCATCAAGCTTTAATATGTAGCTAAATATGTATTTGAAAAGCAGGAGCAAGGAGCAGGAAAAAACCAAAATGTTTAACACTAATTTAATTAAAAAAAGAAATTACAATTGTAATTGTAAGACGGGCTGGTTTCCGTAACTCGACGACATTATTGCGCCTATTTTGCGTGAGCATAAAAGAAATTACAATTAAAAATTACAATTTAAGTAATTATGATTACAAATCCATATTATAATGAGTTTTATTTTCAAACAACTCTAGTGGTTGAAAGAAAACAAAATTGTGTCACTGTAATGAGAAAACAAAATTTAAAGTCTCTTTTATTTTACTTAATTTCTTACGTTTTATTACAATACACTCGTTTTATATTGCAAAAATTAGAATTACAAGTCACGACACACAACAAAATTTTAATACAACCTATTAATAAAATTTATTTTTATTTACATGCATTATCAAACATAAAAGATACAATACTTTTAATATATAATTTGTTTAAAAACACATTGGTTTTATAGTTATGACTGTGGTATATTTGAAAAAAATAAATTTGAATATACATCACAAAAATACGTCCAAAATTATTTTCTTTTAAATAAAATAATATTTCCTCAATTTGAACACGAACTGTAGACGTGACTTTCTATGCCAATACGTTTCGCTTATAGCACAATGTTTATGACATTCACTTTTAGTGAAAAATTGAGGTTCATTGAAGATTTTTGCGGAACACAACAGGACAATAGGAGAGTTGATCGTTTTATATTACGCTCCAGTAATTTTCTGCGAAATGAAAGCTGGCTGCCAAAACACTGTTTCCTGCTTCATTAGACCATAACAAGATTACGTGAAAAACACTGCAGTAACTCAATATTCAACTCACAAAATGACGCCAATTAAATACGTTATCAAGGAAATGCTAATTGAATTTGCAGACGAATCGATCCTTTACAACACAAATTGGACGAACACAGTCATATGGATGAAAACAGGTACACAAACCTGTCGTGGTCCTGGACGAGCCCGCCAAATTCCTGAGGGAATTTAAAATTGCACTCATCTGCACCGCACAACACGTACATTTGATAAAATCATAGTCACTTTAAGTAGTTGCTCAGGGTTGCGCTGTTTCACGCTGAAACTTGCACATAGGAACAGTATGAGCCCTCGACCAGCTGATACTATGTTTACCGACCACTGGGCCCCCGCGCAGCCCTCAAGGACCGAAATCGAATCGATGAATAACTATGCAGGAACTAGAGCCTCTGACAACGTAACGCCACGACATGCGCAGAGAGAGCATTGTAAGCTTGTGTGCTGTATTGATTCCACACGGATGTCGTTTCAGAGGGTTTATCAATTCGCGTGTGTTGTTTTAATCTGAATGAAACAACTTTCAACGTCACATATCTACGTTAGTCTTGCTCCTTGTCTGTCAAAGTTTCATCTTCATTTCTCATGCAAATTAATCAATATTCTACTGGGGACTGTAAAGTTATCACCACCGCTCATCCACCGCTCTATTAAGCTCTAACTGAGTTATCAAAGGTATATTCATACAATCAAATGGTAAGGTTCTGTGTAGGGACCGCCTCTACCGGATACTACCGGGACTCACCCCAGTGAGCTTCCGACCGGCTGTTCATGCATACATGACCCCGCGACTGTCCAAGCCGAGGATGAACCTTGGAGGAGCACGCAGGAGACTGCTTTGCGCTAGTCGCGGCTAAAAATCAAACTCACTGCGAGCCGTAGGATAGCCCTAAAAGACCGTATTAAGCTGTGAAGGCCAAATGGCCGGCAGCAGATAACTCTTTCAAAAAAAGGACTATAAAAACACAGCAATCTTTATTTTACTTTTTAATTGTAACAATACTTTTTTACCATTTGCAATATATATTGACTTCTGATCGCATTAACGTTGTCTTGCCTGTAATATTACGTCTCTATATATGACATTGGCGTTTTGTACCTGCTATTGTACGTATCTTTCAGCTCGAATGGATTAAAAGAGTTTCTGCGAACCGGTATTGTATCGGTCGAAATTTCAAAACTAAATCATTGAAACCAAAAATTTACAGCGTTTTCTTTTGCGACACTGCCGCCATACATTTCATGTATATATTTCTATTCGTAAATAATGTAATATTTTAAGCTCAAGTCGTCTGAGTGAAAAAACAAAAGAATTACGACCCTCGAAATAGAAACACATAAGTAAATATAGGTAATTTTAATTTGGAATTCCTAATCAAAGAGAATAAATTTGACATCAAAGTGGCCCGTATGACAGAACGCCAATTTCATAGGTAAATACGTAATAAAACATCGTAATTTAAAAATATGTATTAATTGTAGAAAGATGAAATTTTAGGTAAGTAGGTATATTTTTTATGTTAGAGCGGATAATGGATCAGGTGGGTCTTCTATAAGAGCACACCGCCGTCTATAGAAAACCACGCCAATCCGCGCATTGGTTGTGTTGCTGACTTTTTATGCCACTTTAGCAGTATTTTTAAAGGCCTCTGATATACTCACTCACTCAGCCAAACATAGTAGAAGCACTGTTTCAAGTATAACTACCATTTCACGCTGAGTATTCTGTGAGTGCATGGTATCACTTCGGACGAGCCGGCCCAATTAGTGCGTCAGCATATGCTTCAGCATGGATGTCCCACGGGTGCGACAGTATTAAGACACTCGCTTAGCCACTATTAAGCCCTTCCAAAGACCGAATAGATTATAAATTAAATTATAATTTAAAAATGTCTCGACCGGGGGTCGAACCCGTCACCTCTTGCTTCATGTACACATATATACGTTTTTTTTTAGAGTGAACAACCATTGTCAGTTGTTAAATATGCAAAATATACGTGTTGTGCACATTTTCATTTTTAAAAAATGGTGTTTTGTTTCAACGCAAGCTTTCCTACCATACCTACTCAAAAAAATCTTACTGATATGCCGTAGTAGAACCGTGAACGCTGCGCATAGCTTCTTCTGGTGGCGACGTTGTCTGTCCCGAAGTCGTAAGCACTTGGCAAGGCGAGCCCCTGCCGACTGCAGATTTTTCTGCCATTGGACAAACTGTGTTTGGAGCTCTCCAATATCTAGAAATAGACGTATTTCCCGCAGTAAGCTTTAATACATAGACTTCTTATATTAGTGTTTCTGTGTATAGGGTGTAATCTAATGCATTTTTGTCCCCCGCTGGAAACGGAGGCGAGGACCGATATATGTCGCAAAGCCCACCCTGGTGAGCTTCCGAACGGCCGCTCAGGCGGCCAACGTTCCCTTGACGGCCCAAGCCGAGGTTTCCGTCTCGCAGGAGACGCCCTTTTGTTTATTTATTACCTAAGGACTCCAAATAGTTTCGTTCGATAGCATCGTTTCGATCGCCACAATTTGACTGACTGGATGTTAGCGATGCAATTGCGCTGGAGCTGAAATAGTTAATTGTACGAATGATTGACTGTTGTTTTAGGCTTCATTAAGTGATTTTTTTAATACGATTAAAAGTACACTAACTTAATCGTACTTTTCCATACTATAAATACATAAACTTTACTATCCATATAACAATTAAATTAAATAATCACTATAAGGTCGTCTGTCCGCCTTGTGGGTGGACGTCTCATTAATATTTATTATTTCACTAATTAACTAATGTATCAAAAATAAAAACAAATAGGGTAAAAAAGGTATACTTTTCATGAAAACACTGGCAAACAAGCACGGGGCTGATCTGATGAAGTAGGAGGATGAGGCTGATAGGATAAACGCTCTTCCGCCCTTGGACTCCTCCAGTCCATACGCCCATACCGATGTGTTGCCGTCCATTTTGATATGCTCTGTTTTTAAAGTCCCCAAAACGTATTTATTTAGATATACCTCTGCAAGCAGCTAAATCCACTGGGTGGTGACATTAGAAATATTTATTCTTTCCCACGGCTTTTAAGCCTAGTGCATCGCACTGTTATTTAACTACAAAGACATAAGTAATAGTATTATTAAATAGTGGGATGATACCCATGGCTGAATCCTGCTGTACAGCTGCTAACCCAATCGGGTTGGTCTCCGTACAACTCTTCTAGCAGTTCTTCTACCAGACATTTTACATCTTTCTTCTGCCAAATAAAACACAGGATTCAATTATATTGTTTTAACAAAATTACATTCTGTAATAACACTAAATAAGGATTATTTTTACAAAGAACGTAAATTAGGTGATTTTTGTCTATGAGTAACACTAACGGTTCACGGATTCCCCAGACGTCCATAACATAAATGCTAGGGGTATACAGAAGCTCAGTAAATATTTGATCATATTAAACATTAATATTGAAGTCAAACTAGAGCATCTAACTCACTGAGCCTCGTAGCTTAATGGTTTTAAAAGTGTTTTAAAACTGGCAGGGCGAGTGTCCTAATACTGTCGCACCCGTGGAAGAGCCATGTTGAAGCATATGCTGACGCACTATTGGGCCGGCTCGTCCGAAGTGATACCATGGTATGGTAGATTTATTAAACAACTTAGCTATGAAGTTCTTATATTCTTTTAAAAAATTCTGAAGTACCTAATGAATTTTGTTAGCGGACTGCAAAAATTAAAAAAAAACTGTTAAATCTGTATAAATAATTTATAATAGACATAATTAACAATGAAAAGAATTATTTTATTTTTTACCTTATAAACTATAGATTAATACAAGATATTTTAACAAATAATAGCCGAAAATATATACATAATTGGTGCAACACACAAATCTGATTTTGCGGATATTTTGGCGGTATGGCAGCAACAAAGAGGGCGTCATTTTTTAAATTATTTACTAAAACACTGTACTTTCAAGGTCTATGAGAAAATTGGTAGTTGTGAGCGTTATCTTTTCAGCAATGCGCACGATTAAAGGCAAGTTATATAATTCGCGCGAAACGTGATTAATTTTTATTCAAAATATCTCTAAAATACAGGTAAACTTTGTGTAATTTTACGTCAATACATCATATTAAGATAAAAAACTAGTTCTCAGAGCTGAAAAATCTTTTAAAAAATCACATAATTTAGTGGCCTCATAATTATTACTGTCGAAATAGTTATAGAATAGAAATAGATCTAAATGTATATTTCTCTTACTTGTTGAGGATTCCGTACTTTTGGCGGTGATGGTATCTTCAAATGCTTTCTAATTCTAGAATCTGGCACTTTTGTTTCTTTGTTCTTTTTCATCAGCTTGGGTCCGTACAAATTTGGAAATTCCAACTCGAAGTTTATCACTCTCAAATTGATTTCCTCGTTTATTGTTATTGTTTTCATTGTTGCTTTCTGCAGCCATAGATAACTAAATGTCACTTTAATCTCGAGACAGTGTTTCTAAACGTTCAAGACCAATAAGGTATTATATTATAAAAACTACATCGTAAATACGAAATACTTCTTGTAGGCCAATCACGAATACTTTTTTGTGAGTTTTATAAAGAGGTTTTATTTCACGTAGTTTTGACTAAATGGGTGACGCTAATGATATGGAAGGATGGCAGCATACGATAGACACCCACTCGTTTGTTGTCGGTTCGTCCTGATACTGCTGATAACGACTAATTTATTCACTGGATTGCACGCTCGATGGGCTAAAGGTCAGCCGTCAGAAGTTCTATCTACAGTATTTAAAATTAATTTCAAATGGTTAAAAGCTTCTGAAAAGGTTATTTCAATCTAAAACGATTTGGGGAATTTCAAAATCAGAGCATATATTTGTCTTAAAAGTTGGTAACGCACACGCGGCTCTACAAAGGCTAGGGGTGGCCATGGGTGGAGGACCACTTCTCCTTGATGAGCCCACTGCTCGTTTCTCCCTGTTTCCATAAAAAGGGGCAGAAAAAATGTATTTTTACAAAAACTAAAAGGCATTGTTTTGTGAATTACTACTTGCTGTGTAACCATACGATTCTGACAGTTTTATCGCGGGCAGTGTGGGCGAGCGGGAGGGCTCGCCGGGGATTTTACACTACTCGCACAAGGGCGTCGCCTGCCAGACTCGAACTTCGGCTTGGACTATCCTGGGGTAACTAAAAGCCATAGCCTGTGTAAATAAACTTTATTAAGCAGTAATAAGCAATATTCAGTTACAACTATATTCGCAATTTCTTTTCATTTAAGAATTTTCAGGATAATTACTGGTTTTTGGAGCGAAAATGCTATATATACACAATAATTCATAAAATTAGTGATAGTTTTTTTAGAGTTGTATACAAAGTTTCATCTATATTATCACGATTTTAGTCATTCCAACTACCAGTATAACTTGAGAATCTTCGAAGAAAGAGCGTGCTAACCCATAAAGGCCGGCAATTCAACGGATAAATAATTCTAACTAGGTGATCAGCCTAAAAAATAAAAATACAAAACTAAATTATTCTTCTTAGTAATGTTTATAATATCTAAATGAATGTATGTATGTGTAACAACCTTTAACACTTTTTACGAGTAGCTGATAAGGTAAGCGAACTTAATTATTCTCAACGAGTGCCTAAACTTTGAGTATTTCAGTTAATTTATGCTATCTTCAATCCTAATTAAGATAGTTATGCTTCAGAAACTAATGGAGAAAAAGATAGTTCTAGATAATAGGTACTAAACTTTATCCAAGCTAATACGACTTGGGGACAAAGAGTGTACCTATCCCTAAAAGGTCGGCAACGCACTTGCAGCCTAGCAAAGGAGGTGTGTAAGTAGCAAGTAAGGGCGAAGGACCGCTTATCAAAAGTGACTATGTTTGACTACGTTTTCATATCAATAATCGGTCTCACCAATAAAAACTTCTATAATTGTGCATGTGTTTAAAAAAAGCTTAACACAAAACGTTGTTTTACGATTGCTTAATTAAGAAATTAAAGAAATTCCGAAATTAAGCAAAGCCAGCATACCAGCATTTTTTAGACATTTGAAAGTTTAATATCGTAAATGCTTTTTATAGAGCAGTGTAATTACCAGCGCCAAAAAAACTAACAGAAACCTGCCAGCCAATAAAAAAACAGAAAATAGTAAGTAAATAAAAAATGGCAGATTTTAAACTTTCCTCATATAATTAAAGAAATATATTATTTATCTTAATTACACGGATTCCTGGTTTTAATAATAATCAAAACTAACAATCTAACGGCACGGACCCCTCGGGATCTGTGACCACAACTCGTGGATCCGACTGATTAAACTGACAGTTAGTCAAAAAGACTATAAATAAGAAGTAATATGGTCTGTAATTATAATTTTAAAAAATTGAAAATCGATGTTATGCACATCTTTTGATAATAAGACATATAATGTTAAGATAAGTTTATAAAAACAAACACTTGCAAGGGCTGAAAAATTTCCTTTACTCAACCGCTGTGCTTTAGAATAACAAAAGGTATGGTGAATCTCTTCGATGCAATAATGTTTAATACAGTGACGGAGGGAGCTATGAATATTTTACGAAATATTGTAAGTTTTTGTGATCATCATGATATAGCAATTTTTTCTGTAGTAGATAGCAAATGACTAAAAGAATATTTTCATTATATATTCTCAATTATCCTTCTGCATTATTATATTCTCACTATTTACAGGGAGTGTTTAAAATTAAGTCTATTGGAACACAACCGGCCCCAATATTTATCAAAATGCCACTTTGGGAATTAGCGCAACAAGCTGGACCCTTTGTCAGAATGGCGGGGTTAAGCGGAGCTGCTGCCGTAGTCCTAGGGGCAATGGGGGCTCACCGCACTTTTCCAGAAACTGATACTAAAGAAGATTTAAAGAAAATATTTGAAACTGCCAATCGGTTTCACTTCCTGCACACTTTAGCATTGATCACAGTACCCCTGTGCAAGAGACCCTATATTGTGAGTTAATAATATTTGTTTCAGTAAAATCTAATACATCTTTCCTTTTCAAATAACATAAATTATCCTTGAAAAATGTATATTTCTAAATATAACTGTCCTTGCTTCACAATCCATCTCTTCAGTTCAAAGTTGCAATTGCAGAGTAAGAACACAAATTGATTGAGTGACTATTGTAAAAGGCAGTAACTTCTGTTGTAGGCTGGAACCTTCTTTATCACTGGAATGGGCCTCTTTTGTGGGACTTGTTACTACCATGCTTTCACTGGCGAAAGAGCGCTTAGAAGACTTACACCGATTGGAGGCTCCTGTCTAATCCTAGGCTGGTTAGCTATGGTATTGTAATTGGATACTAAGTTATGTTATATTTGGTAGAGTTTGATTGTATTGTTGTATCTATTTCATTAAATGGTTAAGTGGATTCAGTTAAGTTTGCAAGTATTTTAATGAAAAAAGAATTTTTTGATCCTACTCCATTATTGATTAAGGGTGATTATTTTACAATATGTGTAGTACGTTTATAAATAGTTTGATTAAAGTTTACTAAGACAAGTACTTTTTTATTGTATAAATACATTTCCTACAGGTTGAATGTGAATATTGGCTCGACACCATAATGGTTTCAACCACTATAATACCATTATAAGGAAGACGAGACACAAAAGACTAGTAATTGTATACATGGTTTTATTGAAATTGTTACATAATAAATTTTGCACTTTTTAAATTCCATTAAGATATCTTAAACTTATTCAAAAACACACCATTTGGTTGTAAATGCTATAGTAACACACAAAAGAGACTATGGATGGTCCATTAGTATTAGCTTATGACTTAAAAATGATGGCAGAAATTGAGCACAGCTTCTCGGATTGCACCCATCTTTCTGAAACTATAGTCCACATCACACTTAATGTCTGGCTGCATTCAATATGTTACCGTAGAATTAATTAAGAGTTAGAATACATTGTGTATGTTAAAATAGAACATTGTAAAACATTCACTTCAAATGTTAAGTTTGCCAATAGTAAGAGATGTGCTGCAGCGACGAAACAAGGCGACCAAATGATGAACACAAAGAAAGTACCAACATAAACTTTATAGGGCCCACATGTCGTGTCG
This sequence comes from Delias oraia, assembly GCA_018230265.1. Classification (NCBI taxonomy): domain Eukaryota; kingdom Metazoa; phylum Arthropoda; class Insecta; order Lepidoptera; family Pieridae; genus Delias; species Delias oraia. The sequence continues at coordinate 19,426 of DWCF01000686.1, read as the reverse complement.
GACGAGTGGAGGCGCAGGACATGCGAGTAGCGGCCGCCGCACTGACGTTCCAATTGTTCGCTCGCTAATCATATCACTAGCCACATGGGCCATTTACACAATGGAGGTATGAAGCTTACAGAGTAGAGGACACTTTAGGAGAGGTGGAAGGAGTGCTGTCCCTCCGAGGCGGCGAGCCGCAGCTTAGCACGCATCACCTCCGCGCTGCTGTAGTCCGGCAGCTTGAGGTAGTTGACGCAGGTCATCACCGACGGCAAGTACTCGTCGGGGTCGAGCGACTCCAGCGTCTTGCGCACTACCGTCAGCGGCGGATTGAGCGCCTTGAAGCCTCCGGTGGGCAAGCGGGGGCTGCCCGTCACGAACTGCAGGAAGAGCCGCTGCTCGTCGCGCCCGTACGAGGCCAGGATGTCGACAAGCATGCGGATGGCGCGCGACTCGCCGCTGTAGCCGTGGTCGGGCCGGATACACTCGGCCAGCATGCGCGCCTCCCAGCGCTGCTCGCGTCCTCCTGCCGCCATCACAGCGTAGTTAGCGCTTGAGCAAAGGCGTTACGGCGCAAGCGGCGACCGCTCACTTACCTGACGGGCTGCCGCAGAACACCTGTTCCAACTCCTCTGGGTAGAATATCTTGAGGTTGACCAGCGGGAAGACCGACTCGAAGCCTTCCTTGAACGCCTCCATCTGCTTCGCTACCCCTGCAAGCAACAGAAGTGCGTGGTGAAAGTCGATCGAGGGGCGTTCGGCGGCGCACCCAACTGAACCCAACAGACCTTCGAAGAGCAGCCAGTGAGTGACGAGCGCGATGTAGTGGTGCAGGTTGTGCGCGGTGACGGGCATGTCGCGGCCGCCGCGGCGCAGCTCCGTGCAGCCGTCGCCCGGCAGGATGAAATCGAGGCCCAGCTCCTCGATGGGGCAGCCGTCCAGCTCAAGGCCGTTGATCTGCGCATGGCGGCCGTTAGGCATGTGTGGCGCGGTAGTTAGGCGCGGCCAAAGCGACCTCTTACCATCTGACTCTTCTGCTCGGGCGAGTAGGCGTGGTCGGCGGCGATGGCCTGCGCGCGGTCGGCGACGCGGCGCAGGCGGCACAGCGAGCGCCACAGCTCGGGCGACACGTGACGAACGTCGCTCAGCCGCAGCCACTGCTGCTCGCCCACCGCCCAGCGGTACATGGACACCGACAGCGGGATGTCCACCTAATCAACAAATGCACCGTTAGACGGCAAGCGCAGGGCGCGCTGGCGCCGCGTGGCAGAGCACAACTCACCATCCGGGAATCCATGACCGCTTTGGCCATGAACTTGCCGAGGAAGCGAAATTTGGCCTTGACGCGCGCGAGGTGCGAGGCGCGGGCATTGCGTCCGACCGCCTGCGGAAAGAGGCCGCAGGGCCACGAGACGTATGCGGCGGCGGGCGCCGGCAGCGACGTCTCCTTCTCCCATTCGGACGGCTCCGGCGATCGGTCCGAGTCGAGCGTCAGCGCGTCGCGCACTGAGGACGCGAGGCGTGCGGCGGGGTCCAACGAGCCGTCTGACACGAGCGCCGGCTGGCTCTTGACGATCTCGCCGCCGAACGAGGCGGGCTTTTGCTTGAAGTTCTCGCTGCCGTGCCACAGGTCGAGGTCAGCCCGCTGCAGCTCTTGCGAGACGAGCGCGTAAAACTCCAACGTGGGTCCAAGCCCCGTGCCCACCTCATTCTCGTACTGGATCTCGAGGAGGGCCTGCAACCGCGAGCGTGCGCTGAGTGTGACGGCCGAGGGGCGAGGGCGGGTGCGCAGCCGCCGCTTACCTTGGAGTGGGCGAACTCGTGCATAACGAGCTCGGCCTGCCGCAGCACGTTGCTGCGGTGCACGGTGCGCTTGCGGCGGTCGAGGCGCGGGGCGACGCGCTCGGCGTCGGTGGAAGCGCCGGGCCCCGGCGCGCCGCGCTCGCCGCCCGCCTCCAGCAGGCGCTGCAGCGCCCGGTCACGGTCAAACGATACCACGTAGAACAAGAGGTGGCGGCACTCGAAGGGCAGCACGAACGGGCTGCAAGGGAAACGGACACGTCACTGCGCCGTGCTATTTACCGAGATCTTTGCCACTTTCCGGTATCCACTCACCAAGCGTAAGCAATTTTCTTCAACCACGGAGGTAAGTTGCCGGTCATTATGACGAGTGGGTCCTGCAGCTGCCGATTGGCCTTAGCGGCAAGCTGCGGGTGGTAAGGCATTGATTAGAATGAGAAGGCTCGCAAGGTGGGGCGGAGTAAGGCGGCGCGAGACTGGCGCACCTTGGCGTTGATGAAGTCGGCGTTGGGCACGAGTGGGCGGTGATCGGGCAGGCAGGCGGCGCGGTAGAGCGTGTGCCAGTGGCGCGAGAGCGCGTGCAAGGCGCGCAGCAGCGCCAGCGCGGGCAGTGAGGGGTCGCTCAGCTCGCTGCCCCACTTGCAGAGGCCCGAGCGCAGCATCGCGACGAGGGAACTCGCCTGCGCCGGAAGCGCTCCTTCGGTCCACAGCGTGTCGGGCTTACGCCGCGAGGACACCTTGGTGGTCTGACCCTTCCCCTTGCGCGACGTGGACGAGTCGGCGCGCGCCTGCTCGCCGCCCTCGACGGCGCGGTAGTGGATCGTGTGCGTCTGGACCCAGATGCCGGCGTTCGCTGTAGAGAAAATAGTCGAGCCATCAAGGACAAGATCGGGCAAGCTGGCGCGAGGCTGCCGCTCGCGCCCGCATAGAAGGCGGCTCACCTAAGGGAGTCTCAGTGTCGGTGTCGGCATCGCTCTGCTCGCCGTACTGCCTGACCGCCTGGTACACGGTCATGTTGTACGGCAGCACCGTATCGCCGATGAGGAACTCCAGCTTGTGATCGGAACTGCAACAAGGGCGGGGGTGAGCGTGTGCGGTGCAGAGGCGGGGCGGACGCGTTGGTCACAGCGGCACTTACTCGGCGACATGGTGCGCGGGCGCCAGAGCGTCTTCAACGTCGTCGTCCGAGGCCGCCTCGTCGTCGGTCTGCGGGCCAGCACTCTCGCGGCTGCGCGCCTGAGCGTACCCGCGCTGCGCCAGGTACCTGCCAACCCACCGCGCGATTTCAGCAACAAGAAAAGACCCTTCGCAGGAGAGAGTAAAAGGGTCGTAGACGGACTCACCGCTCGATGGCCTGCACCAACGCCAGAGGGTCTATCCGCACCACGCCCCCCTTCCACTGCTTGAGAGTGGAGCAAGTCGGGTGCCGCTTGAGATCGCACATGAGCTGATGAGTGTTGAAAAACTTGAGGGCGGAGGTGGCCGGGCGAGCGGGCAGGTCGTGCACGCGCACCGGGAACTGCTCCAGGTGGGATACGCACGCATTGACCTTGGCCACGAGCGCGGCAAGCGCAACCGCGCCGTCCGCCGCGAAGGCGCCTCCGCTCGCGCGCTCGAGCCACGCGGCGTCATCCGCTGCCAACGGCATCTCCGCGAACACGTGCAGGAAGAGGCGCAGCCGCTGCTCGCAGGCCGCCGTCTCCGCGCCCTCCTCCTCTACGCCCTCCGCCTCACCCTCCGCCCCGCTCAGGAACCGCAGCAACGCGCCGATCACGCCCGAGTGGTTCACCTGCATCGGACGCACGCTAGAGCGCTACTCGACCCGCTGTTGTCGGCTTATAGTGAACTTCATAATTGACCCATTCATATAGATCATTACGTAAATCTTAAAACTCGTCTAATTCAATCACTGCCAAGTTATTTTGAGTGATTCTTTTTATTGGTGATTTAGAGATCATCTATCGCACTCGTTACCTCGAAAGGCGAGAGGTCGTGGCCGGCCAGCGTGTCCCGCAAGACGAGCAGCGGGTCCAAGGCCAGGGCGGCGCTGGCGGGCAGGGCGGCGGCCAGAGCCGCCAGTCGCTGCAGCGCGCCTCCGCCGCCACCCAAGGCGCCCCACTCGCCTCGCAGCCGGCTCGCCACGCTCTCGATCCACTCGCGCACCTTCTCCCTGCGTAAGCGAGCAAGGTAGTCAAGTTCTGTTCGAGAGAGGCTGTGCTGCGAGTGCCGACAAACCCACTTGTTCTGCAGCGAGAGGCTGGCGGAGGCGTGAGGCGAGGCGAGGAGCGCGGGGTCTTTGTGCGCGGGCGCATGCGCGTGCGGCGAGCGGCCCCAACGCGACGGGTTCAGCGACGACAGGAAGGAGGAGGCCTTGGAAGCCCCGCCCGCTCGGCTGCCTGCGCGGCCCGTCGGCGCTGCGCTCGACGCTGCGGGCACATAGGTCAAACGTCTCTTAATCTTCTACAGTAGGTGAGCGAAGATCCCGCAGAAGCGGGGCGGACAGCGCCACTCACAGTGAGGACCGGGGGCGGCTGGCTGCGGCGCGGCAGGTGGTGGCGCCTGGGCCAGAGCGTGGTGTCCGAGCGTGACCTCCTCGCGCGTGCGAGGCCGCCGGCTGCCCGCGCCACCCGAACGCTTTACGGCGCGCTTACGCTTCAGCATATCGGCCAGTTGCAGGGGGCTGCCGGATCTGCGGGATGTAATGCGGGTAGTACGTTAGCGAGTTCGCTCGTTGCGGGCATCAGCGGCTCGTGTCGGCGATACGAACCTGTGAACCGACGTGCCCGTCGGGTGGGTGGAAGCGGTGGCAGCGACGCCGGCCTCCGACACGCCCGCCTCGGGAGCCGCAACTGTCAACGACACATGAGTTAAGTCGCAGATCAGAGATCGGCACAGGCCGCTACCACGTAGAGTGGGCACAAGCAAGACTCACGTAGCGAGGAGGCGATGAACGAGCCCGAGGCGGAGAAGGCGAGGGAGATGTTGGCGTGCTCAGCCGACGAGCCGGAGGAGGAGGCCGGCGGCGTGCAAGCGCCCGCGCCGCTCTCCGCCTGCGCCGGGAGAGCACAAGCCTTAGAGCGGCCGCGAACAACGAGCGCGAGCGGCTCAACGGGCACCGCGGGTACCTTCAGCTTGGCGTGGCGCGGTGGGGGCGGTGCGGGAGCCTTGTTGGCCAACTGCGCCACCTGGTGCAGCACGCCCTCGCGGCGGAACTGCGCGCCCATCTCCTCGGGCAAGCGTTGCATCAGGATTTCAGCTAGCTGCAAGGAGCCCACCACTATGCGGAGGTCGCTGGAGGCCATCATGCCGGCGATGTGCGATGATATCACTTGAGTCTTGAGCACCTGCCGTAGCAGCTGCGCGTCGGCGTAGTACACGCAGCGCAGGATCGCCTTGAGCGCCTGCGAGCGCACGGCCGGACCCGCTGAGCTCCAGTACACCTCATGCAGTACCGCCAGCAGGGCTCGCACGAGCGATGGACTCGCTCGGACCATGGCCACGCGCGGGTCTGCAAGCAATCGGCGATAGCGTTTAGCGCACTGCCCTCGATTAAGAGATGTACAGGGTGGAGGCGCGGGGCACGCGTACCTGGCGCGGCAGGCGCGGAAGGCGCGTCAGCATGAGGCGCGGGCGCGGCGGGTGCTTGTCGCTGCACTGGGCGCGCCGTGCCCGTGTGGTCGTTCAGCTGCTGCATGGCCGTAAGGTCGACGGTGTAGGAGCGGCCCAGCGTCGCCAGGCACACCTCCTCCTCGCCGGCACTGACGCCGGCTTCCAGCGCGCGACATTCTGCCCAAGAATAATACCGCCATACACCTACACAGTGGAGCGCATTCAACGAGACTGAATCAAGCCGCGCCCCGTGCCCCTCCGGGAGGACGCCGCACCCACCTCGCTCGTCACGCCACTGCCACTGTGCGCCGCGCTCGTTGCACGCCGTCCATGGCTTGTCGAGGCAGCCATCCACGGAAAAGATTCCATCGCTCGGCAGGCGCGGCATCAGCTCCCCGATGAGGCACGTGATCTCGTAGAGCTCCTGCGGCAGTCGCGGCAGCAGCTCTACTTGCTCGTGGTGCACGCTGGAGCCGGTGAGCAGGCAGAGCAGCGTATCGGCGATGGAACGCTGGTGCAGGGCGAGTGCCAGCTGTGGGCACGCCGCGCACATCATCCACAGCAGCCGCAGCACCGTGATGAACGTGTTGCCAGCGATCAGCGGCGGCTGCACCACCAGCTGCAACGGCCCGCTCGTTAGTGGCTGCGCGGCGAGCACTTCAACTACAAGCCAAGCGCCATGACTCACAAGTTGCTGCAAGTTGGTAAGCAGTTCGGGCGTGGCGATCTCCTGCAGCCGCGCGGGGTCGTGTTGGAAGCTGTCCACCAGCCGGGAGAAGGCCAGGCAGACGCACTCCACTGATTTCTTGTCTTGGATTGTTAACCTGTCAAAGAGAGAGCGAAATGAAGAAGAGGTAGGACCCAAGCAAGACACGCGTAGTCTAAACGGAGGTCGAGTGCGGTACCTGTTGGCAAGCAGTTGCAGCGAGTCCCGGACCAGGTGGAACTCATCCGGCGTCAGGTTCTGGCAGCAATTGGCGGTAATAGAGAGCGCCGCTCGCTGCGCGTTGATGGAGAAGAAGTCCAAGTAGGTGAGGCACGCCGACACGCCGCGCTGCAAGCACAGAGCTTGAGACGAGCCATCGCGCGACTCTCGCATACCTACCGCCGAGACTAACCGCTTGCAGGATGGCCTTGGAGTGGCGTCTGGAGAGCATGTCGAGGGCGGTCAGCGACTGCTCGGCGACGTCCATACACGTGATCGCCTGCAGCTTGTCGAGGAAGGCCGGCACGGCCAGCGCCACGGCGCCGCTGCTGCGCGGCAGTGCCTCCAGCATGTACGTCAGCGCCCGGCACGCGTGGTTCATCTGCGTGCAGGACATTCCGTGAGTGCCGCGCATAGGCGCCGACGCAACCGGAACCGCCAAATACATACCATGTCAAAGTTGTGTTCAGCGGCGAGCAGGTTGACCAGGGCAGGCACCACCTGCCGCACAGGGAAGCCGGCCAGCGTGTCCTCGTTGCCCATCACCAGCAGCTGGCACATCTCGATCACCGCCTGCAGCTGCTGCCCTTCATCACCCGTCGCCTGCAGCCCGGAGAGCAGCTGCGCCGCCTTCGATGCCGCTGCTCCACAAAGCAAGAGAGACTTTAGTCGTCGTCGCCCTTCGCGCGGCTGCAGCACGCCAATCCTCGATACACCTACCAGAATTTGCAGTTACGGTGCGGTGCAGGAGATGCTGCATGCGGGGGCCCAGCGCGCCCAGCAGGTGCGGGGGCAGCCCCCGCGCCTCGAGCAGCGCCTGCAGCCGGCCCACCTCGCCCTCCTCGGACGAAGACTCCTCAGCGCCGCCCGCGCCGCCCCCACTGCCGCCGCATTCCTCTGCTGGCGAAGGCGCTGTTAAGGCACAAAGGGCACTTGAGACTCTGAACACTGGGCGTGAGACAGTTGCGCAGGGTGACACACACCTTTGCCCTTCGGCCTGGCGTCGCTCATGGCGTCGTCCGGCATCGCCGCCGCCGAGGACACCGGCGGAGTGGCCGACGTTGAAGCGGTCGCCCCCTGCGGATCACAACTCGGTCACTGGCGGGCTCGGCCTCAACTCAAGCGATGCCATCGCGCGGATACTCACCGTGGCTGCGGCTTGCGACTGAGAGCGGCCGGCCGCGGCGCCGGCGCCGGCGCTTGCGCACGAGCCCAGGCTGCTTTTACCTGCAACAACAATGCACTATCGAGACTCTCCTCTATCAACGCCTGTCTTGGACAGAACGACACGTACCCCGCTTATCTCGGCGCGCGGTGGTGACGCTGGCGGCGGTGGCGTGGTGGTGGGGCTGCGGCATGTCGCGCGCCCTCGGCCGCCGCCCACTGCCGCCCGCCTCCTCGGTTCCTGCCCGCCGCTTGCTGCCCTCCGGCCTCTCCTGCCGCTGAGAGGTACTGCCTCCTCGCGTCAGGCAAGCGCCCAGAGTAGCACCCGTTGCAGCAGCGATGCTCTTCGATAGCATAAACAAGAACGGTCGTAATGCGTACATGTCATCACAGAATATATAAAACAAGTCTAGCGAGACACTCACTCTTCTGGCGTTAGTTTGCCGCAGGTAGGGTAGATCTCGTGGAACGATGAGTAATTTGCTGTCGGAGCTGCGCGGCCTCGACGAGCCGGCTCCTGAAAGAGACAAAGTGGGTGATCAGAGGGACTTCGACTTCGCTCGCCACCGCGGCCACGGGCGCAGTCACCTTGCGAGGCGTCGAAGGGCGGCGGTGAGCGGCGCGCGGCGTTCCTTCGCTCCGGGGCCAGCAAGCCCTCGGGCGGCGGCACGCTCACTGAAACGGCAACTGTTGTGTGACTCTGGATCTCCGGCAAAGAGGGAAGAGCGGTGCGATGATTGGCGCGCTTACCTGAGCCACTGACGACGGCGACCTCGCGCTTGTGGCGTTTGCGCAGAGAGTACGTGCACGCGGAGGCGCCAAGCGGCTCCCTCGCCGCGTATCGTTCGGCAGAGCCTCGCTCGTCGGGCGTGCTCTTCGGGCCAGCGCCGTCCTTTGTGCGCTGCTCGCGCTTACACTCGTTGGCCGCCTCGTGGTCTAGGGGACGATGGCTACTCTTTCTGTTCGAAAGCGAACGGTGCAACGGTCGTTTCCTTTTCTTGCCTTTTCCGCGAACTGCGGTCGGACTGTACACTGAATGGTCGGAGTCGAGAAGTTCAGTGACCGTAGAGGAGCTAAAGGGAGAATAGGCAAAGTCTCTGTCGTCCAAGGGCAACAGCCCACCAGCCTCTTCTCGCTGGTTTGATAAGTGCAGCGAGGCCGCAGGCGGAGGGGCAGGTGGCTCTTTCGGTGGCTCACAAACGCTCTCGGGTCTGAGAGCGGTGCGCGAGCGTGTGCAGTGAGCTACGCAGTCGGCTGCCTTCTCACTGAAAGAGGGCTTGCCGGCCTTTTTCTTGTCATTCAAACAAGTGCGGCGGCGTTTCGAGTGCTCGCCGGCCGTGTGCGGGAGGTCTCCGTGTTTGGACTGCAAAGTGTCGTAGCGGGTCTCGTAGACGTCCGTGCCGTAGGACCACCGCTCCGAGAGAGAGTAGTCCGATCTCGGCAGCGAGTGGACGAGCCGCGAGCTCCTTCGCAGTTCTGTGCTAGAGCTCGGCGACTCCGCGTCGGCTTGGCGGCTGGTGTGTGCTTGTGGAGACGTGGCAGGGCGTCTATGACGAAGGCTGGCACTCGCCTTACGTGCGTTGCGTAAGAACCGACCGCCCACCACCCTGCTAGGAGAAGACCTGCATAACAATATAGGTACAGGGATATCGGTTCATCCCTTCCAACCACTGAGCTCGAACCGTCGTCGAATGCGGGTTTAGAGTATGAGTAACTATTTACTAATTTATTAAAATTCATGTGCATTTCACCCATCGGAGAACTAAGCTGAGGCATATGCTGACGCACTAATTGGGCCGGCTCGTCTGAAGTGATACCACAGGCTCACAGAATAATCAGCGTGAAATGGTACTTGTAATGTGTTTCACTGAGTGACTGTGTGGTGTAGTTATCCATGGATGGCTGTGTCCTCTTACCATATAGGTGAACCACCTGCTCTGTTGTCCGCTACACAATAAAAAATATTAATGTCCATTATAATTACGCTTGTAAGCATATTGATCTGAATATTTTCAAAAACGTGTAATCATTAACAATAAAGTAAACGATTACACAGATGAGACTCGGCATGATTTTCATGCGCTGTGACACTTTCTTTTTATAGTATAGCAGACAACGTTAAGGTAAGAGAACACCGCCGCCCATGAACAAACGCGCCACAGTCCGCGCATTGGTTGTGTTTTTGGGCTTTTTACGTCGCTTAAGCGGCACTTTTAAGCGCCTCCGATAACCTCACTCACTCTGTGAAACACAGTACCAGTGTCGTTTCACGCTGAGTATTCTGTGAGCACTTGGTATCACTTCTGACGAGCCAGCCCAATTTGTGCGTCAGTATAGGCTTCAGCATGGCTCTCCCACAAGTAAAAACGAGCCTAAAACCAAAAACATTACAAGGGGCAGGTTGAGTCCAATTTAGTTCTTGGGAAAAACTTTTCATAAGAACAAAGGTCAGTTTTAATTTTTTTATGAACATTTGCAAGATAGAAAGAAACCATATATAATTTTTCAGAAACTTGTAATCATTAACAATAAAGCAAACAAATACACAGATGAGTCTCGGCATGATTGGCATGCGCTATGAGCCTAAACCAAAACACTACAATGGGCAGCTCAAGTGAAATTTTGTTCTTGGGAAAAACTTTTCATTAACAACACAGGTCAGTTTTCATTCTTGATGAACATTTGCAAGAAAGAGAGAAACCATATATAATTATATATAACTACTAATACTAATATTATGGTTATATATAATTTAAATTATACATTATATATATAAGCATAATATGCAATACATTACTACACATACAAATTCTCATAAATCATAATAAATGAGAGAACATTTGATGGGCATCATGAGGATTGTCAGAGCTATTCTAGCAATTGTATTAAACCGACAATGGCCTCTGTTACATTCTCAAAACATTGCAGGTACAGATAGATGTATTAATTAATCTGAGTATAAATGTGTCAGGTAATCCATCTCCCTTATGTTTCAATACTTGGGTAGGTACCAAGAAATTTAATCAAACTGAGATTCGGTGTGAAATTAATCTGCCATTAGGCAGCCCACAGGCAAGCGGGCTGTGTTACCTGCTGGACTCTCTCGTGAGTGCAGAGAGCGACGGCGTGGTATGTTGCTCGGCCATAGACGACGCTGAGAGAAACGGGGCTGCGTGTGTGTGGCCTGCGCAGGCCGCCCGCGCCCGCTACCTGCCCGGTACCATGCCCGGGCGAACACTATCCCACTGTCTATGCATCCACTTGCGGCACCCTCAAAACCACATCACCTGCTGCACTATACAATCAATCCAACTGCACTATACAATCAATCCAACTGCACTTCACAAAACTTCTTTACTTTTCACACTTTTGTTCAAATCTGGAACAAAGATAATACATATCAGCATAAGAAACTAACATAATACTACGTTACATAAACATCAATTATTAATTAGAGCACCATACCTGCCACCGAAGCAGGCGACCGATTGTTCAAGTGTGCAATTAGCTTTATCGTCACAATTTGGAAATATGAAATTACTATACAATTTATCGCTAGGCTTTTTATGCTACAAGAAATGACACATCAAGGACGGTTTTCGTGATATTTCCAACAATATTCACACCAACTTACAGCTGGCCATCTGTCAAACAAATCAATGTTGCCACTTGACAACGCTACCGCTTGCGCAGGCCGGCGACGCAGGCAACAATTGCCATTGCACAAAACCTCCCTGCACCTCCCTCAACAGGCAATCTCCGCTTCCGTCATAGACAATTAATATGGATGATTACCTTTTTCAACAATTGTGTTTGTTGAGCTTTAAACATGCATCCAATCATATAAAATTATTTTGCAAGATCCGGCAAGTTTTAAAATACATTGGGATGTTACTGCTTTTGCTAGTTATCTGTTATAGTTTCGCCTACTTGTGCAGGCACTCTCCTGGTCAGGATCTCCGTAAAGCGATATTTCGGATCAATACTCAAGGCTTGGGACAAAAGAGACGCCCAAGCAGGCCTTCGCATGACCATTAGCAGCGATTCGTTCGTGCTATCGCTGCTATTATTGTATTGCATACTTGATTGATAATTATCGTTTGTGGTCAGTCATTGCAAAACTGTCTTTCAAATTGTTTCCGACTGATTTGATAATAAGTACTTGGGCTAATTGTGGGTTTTTATGAGCCCCACGTCACACATATGTTTATTCAGCGAGTGTATTGTTATTAGATGCTTACATTTTAGTAGCCCAATATTTAATCTAAAATAAACATATGACCACTAACAGCTGGTAATGACATCAAGACTTACAGTAAATCTGTAAAACAGACTAAATTCAGTAGGTGTTTTATATACATTTTTTATTTGCGAAATGCTTTAAATGCGAATTTAAAGCAGAAAGGGACAGCGCCCCAATGCCGGGGGTCTTCAACCCGCCATACATACGGGCCATACAGTGGGGACCCATTTGACCGTCTGTTTACTAATCGCCATCCGTGTTCTCGGGGCCGCAGTTCGTCGCTTCTAGTCTCATGAGAGAATACCCAATGCGAACGAGTAAGTATAAGCCAACAGAACCAGTTTCTGTCGTTAGACAAGCGGGCGGTGGGTAGCCTTACCGGGAGTCGGTCGTTGAGCGCCCTTGCTGCGTTTACTTAGAACTTGCATTGGCGCTTCACAGCTTGAAGGCTACAAATATCAAGCAGGAAGAGCTGGCACGTGGGCAATGTGCTTGGCGCTTAAACCGAGGCAAGCTCCAACCAACGCGCCAATAAATGCATTCGCACTCATTGGAGTCAACGAGCTGTCCGCCGAAGCATCCGCGTCCCACTGCTGGCGAAATCCTCGTCTTTGGCTCCCAATGGGCTCAATGAACTCCTGATGAACCTTTTCGTTTGACACAGTCGATTCAAAAAGGGACAATCAACAAAGAACAAATATGTCCTCTTTAAGTGAGTTAGCCCAGTGAATGAGCAGCGTTGAGCTTTGCAATTAGCTTTACGCTTCGTTTTTCTTACTTAAGGTTATTTTCTGAGCTTGTGTGTTTTCCTATTCACAGAAACCTTTCCGACCTTTTGTTGGATCGCAAGGTTGAGATTGAGAGTTGAACAACGAGACAATAGCCACAACAGAGCACGAATCGTACTTTGAAAGCGACCTCATTCGCTCCCTTATCTAACTCGCACGCTGCATTTGTGAGGCGCAGGAGCAAGCCCCTGTCGATAAACCCCGCGGGTGTGGGCAGCGATGTTTGAGGCCAAGTGCGAGGGAAAGCAACGGTGTCGCAACTCGCGACTGGCAACAATCTCTCCGTCACAAAAGCAAGAGGCACGAGCCATGGCGTCGCAGTCGTTGCGCAACGAGCCGCGCATCTCGCGCTGTCGAGCTGGCCGAAGCGAAGCTGACCACCCGCTGTTATCTCGCTTTGCTCTCTTTCTTCAAACACTTCTCAATACAGTTCATTGTTCACATTGATTAAACAATACGCCTATCTACATGCAAACACTTATCAAACGACCTTGTCAGAAATTGCATTACGCAGATGTTGTGTTACTTGTCTATGGATGGGCAGCTAAAACGATACACACCAAGAATTCATCGCTAAGACTCCTTCGCCATCCTTTTGCCTCCGAATCGCGAGTTTCAATAGGAAATAGAACCTATACAATTAAAATACGCTAATAAATCGCTGGCAGTTCGGTCTAAACTAGCAGGCTTCGGGATGTCCTTGGGCGGAAGACCACTTATCCTACGTGAGCCTACTGCTCGTTTGTCACCATTTCCATTAAAAAATTAATACCAAAAAAACACCGCGGTGTAGATACCACAGGCGTGCAAAGTTATCTACACTCAAACAATCTCAGTAGAATCACTCAGAATTGACCACTTCCCTGTGCCTAGAGTTGAGTTAGGCCGGTTTTCGAGGTAAGGAGACGCGAATGGCTAGCGAAACTTGTAGCGACAAATACCTGTTGCTTTAGACTTCTTAAATGTAACCACTTTGTAGACTTGTAATAAGTACCAACAATATGTTTAGGTGGCCAACAAACGCACTTCGAAACCTGCAATGCTAATAGAGTAAGGAGTAGTAATCGGCTGTCTGCATCCATCTAGGCTCTACTCAGATTGAGGGTGGGTATAGGATGTTCTCTCGATACTGAAGTGTACTCCGAACATTGTATATTCTCAACAAAATATCAGAGGTACCTTCATACTCTTTTATGGCACTACTATTGTGTAGATGATTTTTTTCTTATTGTATAGTCTTGTTATAACAGGAGCATATTGTCTTATTAGCCGGGTTTCTATTTAGAAGTATTAAAATAGTTTGGGTAAAATTGACAAATGTACTACATGTTGGAACAATATCTATTTTCTACAGTTGAAATAAAATCTGATAAAATAGATTATTATTGTTTATATAAAAACATACCTGTAATAAGTTTATTCCAGATAAATCTTCTTCATAATTTCCATATACAAATTTCATTGTTTTTAAATAAACGGTAAATAATATTATATGAGGTATGATATGATGATATAGAGGGTCAGTTTTAAGAATATACCATGACAAACACAGAAAATTGAAATAAATATATTTAAACAGTAAATATTATCTTTTAGGGAAAAAAAGTTGTTTCTTACAACATGACCCACTTATACAATATCATTATGTTGTTGTGACCCAAATGACAGTACTAGGGGCAACAAAGAAAAACTTAAAAAGTGCTTAGTGTTCATCAACTGTTATTATTTATAGCTGAACAACCAAATGAATACAAACTTACTGTTTTCAATTGTAATTTAAAGTAATGATGGTAAGTAAAAAGTTTTCTTTGTTTCAACAACTTACATTCATAAAATATTTTACGCGAGTGTAACAAATTATCTTAAATACCTACCAAGGCTGTAAATTTCGTTTACCTAATCATGCTTAATTATTAATATTGCAACATGAACGATTCAACATCAACACATTATAAAATATACGATTATCGTCTTGTATCTTAATCATTATTCAGTTACTTCAGCAATAAGAGGAAAACATTCTTACCTTTGTAATGGCCAACTTGCTTGAACGAATTCTTCATAAAAATGTACATACACAAAGTTTATTTATGCGAAACAAACACAAAGTCGAAATAAGACGTAATTCAAAGCTTCTTTGCAATGCATTTTTGGTAGAGTAAATTGTTTCACGAATCGATTAAATATTTTTTGAAATCACTGTTAACTCGATATAACATCTAATTTCATAAAATATTCAAGGACATACACCAAATAAACACATTCAGAGTAAACAACACTGATGCAATGCAATCAATTGACACTATTCAATTTTGATCCATTTTCCCCATACCTACTTTACTCTTTGATCCAAACAAGAGTCTATCAAGAACAAAAACAGCTGGCCGATTCGTCCTGTATGCAGGTATCTTAACCACAGAGAAAAAATAAATTACTACGATTTATCACAGACAGATTATTGTAAAATGATAAAAATAACACTATATTGATACGAGCGACCGCAAATTGTTGTGTTCAGAACATTATTCACCTAAATATTAAAAAATAATCCATATTGTTTGAAGTTTCCTTTCACAGATTTTCAAGAGTAGATTCATGTTAATACAATTATACACAATAAACGAGTTTTTGCTATTATATGTATGAGAAGAACATTGATAGTCTGCGTAACTGTGTTATACAATAGCATTTGTCACTTGCATCTGTAAGAATGATTTGCATTAATTTCCACATTACTCAGCGCTGTCACACTAACATTTGTAGCGGAGATTTAATTTAAAACAGAATTTTTAATAGTGGAATTTCTTATTTTTTCTATTATCGGTGGCAAGCGAGCAGGTGGCTTACCTAGGGCAAGCGGTCTTGCGCCCATGGACACTCACCCACAAGGGATGGCCTTGTAAAGCCACGGGTGTATTGCCGACCTTAAAGTCTTAAAAAGTGTACGCTCTTTTTTTGAAGGTCTCCAAGTCGTGATGGTTTGGAAATACCCCTGCTGATTCCATAGACAGGTGGTGTGCGGCACAATAAGTATTAAAAAAACGCTTAGTTGTGGAATGACAATCATCGAAATGAAAGCGATGAAACTTTGTAGTCTGCCTCGATATTCGATGGTGAAATTCAGCAGAAGGTATCAGTCCAAATAGCTCCCCGTGATAGATGCGGTAGAAGATGCTGAAGTGAAGCAACATCTCTAAGCTACGCCAAAGAGTCAATCCGATCGGAAAGGATCAGGTCGTCAACAACTCAAAATAATTAAGAAATAAATTTATTTAATTAAATAATTAAAGAATAAAATATGATTCGGGCTGGATGAGTTTCCTTCGCCAGTCCGGCATCTTTACGTTGATTAAATAATGTCAAAGAGTATCACCACCGTACTAAACCGGATATGTTTGCTCGATCAAGGTGTGATGGACTTTTTTTGTGAAGAAATGTATTTACACTTTTAATCACTAAAATTTGATAGTGCCAGCTGTAATTTGACGATCTTCTGCATGAACTCCTCTCTTTAATCAAAGGAATAGAAAAGAACGACTTTCACCTGCTCTAGTGCCCGATTGAGCTTTTCGACCGAAATGGGACTCTCAGCAATAGCACTAGGCCTTGCTTTCGACCAAATACTGGTTATGCGGCGCTTCGCGGCCTTGAAGGTTTCCACAAGGACGTGTTCAATTCAAGACAAGTTCAAAGTTAGGTGGGCCTAGACCAGCCACGGGGCCTTAGCCTAGTCTATACTTGTATGTAGTTTCTCTCGAGTAGTATGTTGTATCAAGTACTGAGTAGATCAAGTGTACTGCCCTTAACACCCCTCAATACAGATGCCTTTCAACAATTTTCGAACTTTGAAAGTCACTTTTGCTTTAGTTAGTCATTTTGATTGTACTAATTTAATGTCGATCTATTCGTGAGACCATTCGGAGATATTCTGTGAAGCTCAAGTCGAGCGTGTCAAATGCTACGCATCAAGAAACAACCGAGAAATTGTTGCACTTAATGAAAAAAACGTATATTGTACCTGTGTTAGTATTTAATCTTGGACATCCAAATATTCGTTTTCGCTGGAGAGGCAAAGATTTTTCAATATGTCAGACGGCGAAGGGATGTTTTTATCATGTACAGAAACTGAGTCGATCAGTTCATCAATAATTTCAGTACTCAAAGAGACGTTTGTCACTTGGTCGTTAAGTCCACCGCTCGCAGCACCCAGGTCAAACAGATTTCCAGCGATGTGTTCAGGTATAATACTAAAGTTTTCCGACTCCATGTCTTCCAAAGATATTTGAGCGCCAGTTCGAATGAGTTCGGCATTCGTTTCACAAATATCTGAATAATTATTTGCTAGCTGGACATTTTGACATTCGTGACTTGGATTTGGCGGCCGCGCGGCTGTGCTTAGCTCTTGCACGAAACCTTCGGATTTACATATAATCGCTCCCGGAGGCTGCGGCAAACATTTGTGTGTTCTTTGAGAAACCTGAAATTTTATTTTATTTTTTAAAAAAGCGAAACTAACGATGTTATTATTAGTGAACATTTCTTTACATCGTAAACTCACTTTGTATCTGAAAGTTCTTTGGCACGTGGTGCACTGGTATGGCATCGCTCCTGTGTGAATTCTGCGGTGCACCAAGTAAGATACTCGCTGCCGGAAGGACTTACCTGTAATTTCATCATCGCATTACTATATCACTAGTTTTTCAATCATTTTTAATTGAAAAGCATATTTTAATATTTGAGCCACACAAGTGGATGCAAAGGTATATTTTTGAGTGATAATCTACAACTCTAGGACCAGGATATCGGAAAGTTAAAAATAGAACACGGCATATGTCAAACGTCAGGGAATCTCTGTAGGCAGGTAAGCCTGCAACGGTTTTATAACTTTTCTTTTTCCCTTTGTCTGATATATTGTGTCATAAAAGTGTGACCAATATTCAGAACCAGCATGTGCGTAGCAACAACGTAGCCTTACCGCAAGTTTCGCATGCAAACGGCTTTTCGCCCGTGTGTATCCTTTGGTGGTTGTGCAGGGTAGACAGCTCCTTGAACGAGCGGCCGCAGTGGCTGCACGAGTGTGGTTTGTCATCGTTATGATAGAGAAGGTGTTTGTGGTAGGATTGTTGGAACGTAAACGTCTTGCTGCACTGCGAACAGGAATATGGAGTTTCACCTGTGCACAAAGACTAGTTTGAAGCGTTCGATGCGTTCGAAAACCCTCATTCTTTTGTACTACTGTGTGTCCCTACACTATTTCCCCCAATTCATCAAAGGAACATCTAGAAAGGCGGATTGGTGGAGCACCGATTGGAATTGGTTTGTTATCACAACGCACTTAGAAGCAATGATATTAACCTGTGTGAAGGCGTTTGTGTTTCTTCAAAAAGTATTTTGTCGTAAAGTATTTGTGACAAACATCGCACTGCCACTGCTTGCCGTCGCTTCGGGTGAGCTCGCACGGCTTTACCGGGCCTTCGACGACCTCACCGGGCCGCTGATCACCTCCTCTCTTCGCTTGCGGAAAGCCAAAGTGAGCCACTCGTAAATGCACCATGAGCGAACCGCGCATCTTGAAATGCTTGGAACAGAGATGGCACTTGTACTTGGTCGGTTCGGTACTTCTATCCTCCACGTTGTGTATGATGCTGTTGTGCATTTTGAGGATGTCTCCATTGATAAACTGTACCCCACAAATGTTGCATTTGTTGTTAATTTCGTCTATTATACTGTCGGCCGTCAGTGTGGTTACCAACAAGGGATTGCTTGGCCCGTTGCTGTTCATCAGTGGCACCGTGTTGAGAACAACGGCTGGCAGCTTCGGGTAAATGCTGACGAAAGTAACGGGCGAAACCGCGGCGGCGCGATTGCTCTTGGGGATCGTCTGCTTCTGCTGTTCTGCTTGTTGCTTTTGTGGAATTGCTTTTTGCTTGTCTCTGTGGCTCGTCCCGACTACAGCAATCGATGTAATGCTAACATGGCTAAATAAGTGAATCGTCAACTTGTCCAGGCCTACAAATTCCTCTTGGCAAACCGGACACACTGTTTTATTTGTAGACACAAATATCAAACGCTCTCTGAGAGCCCGAACCGTGTCAAAGGCACCTATGTGCAAACAAACGGGACAAGGAAGTGCGGCTGCGTGAGCACTCATCTCGACCAGTACAGGTTCAGGCTGAGCTTCAGGCGTGTGTCTATAGCTCACCGCTCCAAGCGTACTACTAATCTGCGATTATCTTCATTCGAGCTATTTTAAGCAGGTTACGCGACGGTATTTTGGGCAGCTTTCCAACTCATTTTGCATGTTATATTTTCAACGGAGTAGCATTATAAAAGTTTTGATTAGATGAGTGTTGGTAGTGTATATGAAGAGTAGTGAATATAAACCGTAAAAAAAGAAAATTATATTTTTTTAATTTCTACTTCTAAATATATTCACAGAAACCATTACCATTTACACATTTACCATTGATTAAACTATTAATTTATAAATTTAAATAAATAAAATATATAAATATAGCTTTCTTATTTTAGATAAATTCCATATTCGTTTCGAATAGAAAATATAAAAGGTAAACTATACACCTTACTTAGACTTAGGAATATTAAAAATAGTTGTGTAAGTCAATGTCAATTTGTATTCTGTTTCAAATTGTTTTCAATTTTTAAAATCGCCGCGGCGGCCGAGCTGCTTTGTTTTTTGAAACCCGGGCAACTATACACAAACACATTTCATTAAATATTATTAATATTTTCATTATAGCTAAACTATTTTACAAAATGAGCGAACAACAAGTTCCTGGCTATATGTCTCAACTGCTAGAAGAACTTGGCTGGAATCAGGGGACGAGAATCCCTTTGGCAAACTCTGATAATCAAAACCTGGAAACTTTGCTTATATCGCGGTGTGTTTTAAGA